>JAOBSW010001055.1:0-94314 GCA_026214975.1 Gentiana macrophylla | reverse complement strand
GGAGAAGGATAATCTCGAGGAGCGGAGAGAAATGGCCTCAGCCTGAATGGCAAGGTACAAGCGTAAGATCTCCCAATATTACAACGCGAGAGTAAAATACGAGATATTTCAAGGTCGGAGATCTAGTTTTGAGGAAGAACAAGCAAGTCGACAAGAGAAAGATCGGGACACTCACCCCGAATAGGAAGGCTGTGTCGATTCTAAAGTCCATCCTAAAGGTTCATATCAACTGGTTCGAGGCAGACGGAACCACGATCCTCGACAATAACACGCGAATAATTTGAGGAAATTTTACGTCTAAGCCTTAGTCGATCGCTTTGTTTCCACTTGTTCTATAAGCTTTGTAATCGATCCATGGGACAATTCTATCTTGGTTATAATAAATGATGCTTTCTTTTCTCTTTTTCTACTAAGTTATTTTGTAATATTCTAAGTCCAAAAGGACACGAAGTTACAATCGACAAGGAATGGAACAATCTGAAAGTCGGAACTCCCGACAATGCCATAAGCATACGATGAAGGCAAAAGAAGACTCGCAAGGTCGGGTCAAATGTCCAAGTCAAAAGCCTAACGAGCCTAAAAGTCGAATAAGGCGAGACAAGGGGCGGTTCGCAGGTCGGACCAAACGTCCAAGTCGGAAGTCTAACTAGCCCAAAGCGGCAACTAGATCGAGACCGGGATGAGATTCGCAATGTCGGACTAATTCTCAAATCTAGCAAGCCTATAAGGCCAAAAAGCCAAGGCAACTAGATCGACCTAAAAGCCATATAGAACCCAAGTGCATTATGAACTAAAGTTGATAAAACACTTGCCAGGGCAATATTACATCGATAAAGCGAAAAAAGCGAGCCAATGGCTCGACAAGCAAGAAAGCCCAAAGACAAGTAACAAATGAGAGAGTAAATAACAACAAAAAGAGATAAATGGGCAGAAATTTCAAAACAAATTAGGGCCAGGTCGAAATGACCAACCCTGATAAAGTAAATACTCATCCAAATATGATCAAAGTTGATAAGATTTACAAATAATTACAAGTTAAAGTTCAAGACATCAAAGTTTGAAAGAAACAAGACAACTAAATAGAAGCATCGGGGTCGGAATGCATCTTCGTGGGTCGGAGCGGGAGCGATAGCAGTGAAGTCGTATTATCGTGAGTCGGGCTCACCGAGGACCACCATACTTCGAGCAAGGGATATACCTGCTGGAATTCGTCAAGTGCAGGTCGTACAACGCCTCGAGTCGTGGTCATAGCAAAGGGCTCTTGAAATGATCGATCTCGACTTCCGGATAGGCCTTCTTCACTTGGTCCACCGCCTTGGTGAATCCTCCAAGTATGGCCGTCGCATGATTACGTCCGAGATCACTACCCAACTCGTCGACTTCCGATACTCGAGTATCGCGCGGTCCTTGCTTCCTCAAGTTGCCCAGGACTGATCAAGTTCGGTTTTCAACCGGTCTCTCTTTCGCAATAGCCGTTCCTCGCGCCAAATCTTCCTCGAGCCACTTTTTAGCAGCCTCCCTCACCACCGGCGCGGCCAGATCTCTCCTCCGGCCGGCGATGAGCCTCTCGCTCCCTCTTTACCTTCTATTTCACTGAACTTTCTTGAAAACGTTAGTCGCGATTCCGGACCATGATGACACTAGTGACTCGCTGATAGCAAGCACAATCATTCAACCTCCGGATTTGGCGTCTTGACTCTTCCTCATTTCTCGGACGGCGTGCTCATCGTCGAAGCCTCTCGACTCATAAAGTAATCTGCGCCAAAAGTGGAAAAAGTTAAGGCATAGGCGTGATGAGTTCCAAAAGGAGACGGGGAAATTGACAAGAGTTAGCCTTTACCACGCGACCCGGCTCCCTGAGGGAAGAGGCCAGGGACCTGGTCGTCGTCTCTTCGACATCTTCGGCCGACATCCTCGCCCGTGGCGGCAAGGTCGAGGAGGGTTTGGTGACCTTGGCTTTCTTAGCCGCCTTTGGCGATCTCTTACCAACTCCTCGAGGCCCGACCTCTCTTACAAAGCAACGAGCCGCTTAAAGCACTGGAAGGCTCTTCACCCCTCCGACGGTAAAGTCGATAATGTCCTCTGCTTCGGCGTATCGACCGGGTGTTCATGGGTGAGTCCTCCCGAGATGGAAGCGGGGTTGGTTGTGCGACAAGGGTAGTTGTCTCGACACCCTCGGTCGGTCGGCAGAACGGGAGCAGTCTGTCCTCGGACGCCGGAGGAGTAACTCCCGACCTGTGGCGGTGGCAAAGAGCACAGCCACAAAGCCTTTCGGAACAATGACCTTCGAGAATCACCCCTTGCACAAATGAAAAGGAGTCGATGATCGGAAATAATAAAGATACAACTTCAAAGAGCAATAAAACTTAGCAACAATATAACAAAGTTTCATACGGTGTTCCCGATCGATGCCAGGAAGGCTTATATACGGTGCACGGTCCCGCCTCCTCGAGGCGGCAAGGCCGTAAAGGAGACTCGAGTCCGGTAGTCACCTCGAATGTAAATCTCTCGAGAGAAAGAGCTTAGGTGCGGCCTCCCGACCCGATTTGTCATCCCTTCCTTCTCTCGACCTCCATAAGCCGACATAAAGGATTATCCGACCCATGTCGGAGAAAGAAGAACCTCGGCTTCCAATTTCCGTGAGATGAAGGTCCTTTAGACACGAACTCATGACGATTAGCGCTTGAAAGCGTATACCACCCCGAATCGGCATCGCGGCAATCTTGTGCCACCATCGGAACAAAGGGGCGGTAAATCCGATACCCGCGACTCGGCGAGCAATCGGAAAGCCCATCGAGTCCGGATGGCATTCGGGCCCGATTGAGATCGCCAATCTCATAATGGCGAAGAACGGCTGGACCGCCGGACATAGAGGAACCTTAGCCCCATCGATAATCGGGCCTCATAGGGCATCTGAAACCCTTACGGGGCTCATCGGCAAATTGATGCTGGCCGGAAGGAAGTTGGGCCACCACTGAGGCTTGGAAAGGTCGTATCTCCGCCGTATTTGGTTAAGATCATCCATAGTAAGACAAGAAACGCATCCCTTCGCCCCTTTCCATCCATTCTCGTGGGCGCTTGGGCTCCTGATAGTGCCTAAGGGTCCTTGAGGATTTGTGGGTAGAGGTTGATCGGAGGAGGCGATACTTGTGCTTGCTCACCGGGCAGGACTCTCTATCCTATCGGAGACTGTTGTACTACTAGACATGGATGATTTGAACAAATACGGTAGGAAGAAGGAGGAAAAGAAAGACTAAATTGCTTACTTGTTCTTATGGGATTGAAGAGGAGAATGAATGGCGTGAGCACCGTCTGGACTCCTCACCCTCTTTATGCGTTTAAGTTGCCCAAATGATAAATGATAAGGCGTGTTTAGGGGGTTACCAAAGATTATAACCCCTAGATATCACGAGAATCAAGAGGCGGCGTCATTTATATGCGAGGAGGCGAACGTTAGTGCGTTATGACGCGTCATAATGAACGGCCACGATTGGCTAGGAGGCAGTGGCATGTGAAGCGGTTACACCATTTCCCGCCCAAGATTTAGCCCAACTCGAAGATGATTTCAAATTGGCAGATCTGACCTCGGACAACGGTAGTCGCCTCTCTCAGGTCTGGGGGGCTTATGACAATACCGGGTTACGCACCTCGATATATCATCATCGAGTGGGCCTCATGGGTTAAATATTTGCCAAGACGCAGGAGCCAGATAAGGCATACAGGTCGAACTATCGACTTGGGAGCCATAACCCGCATGTCGACCATCGAGCCTGAAGTTTATCTAGGAGCTCGATGTCACGGCTATCGACTTACTGAGCGGTCGCAGGACGTGAGTTCGAGTCGATCTTCCTGGTCGGGGATCGATATCGAGAAACGAGTCCACACTAAATCGTTGGCCCAATATCCACAGGATAACTTGGGCAAGGGTAAAGCCCAATTAAGGGTAGATATGACAATAGCCACGGACCGACTCATATTAGGGTTAGGTCATGCATTGTCCTTATAAATACAACATTCCAGGAACTACGTATGGCTTGATTCCCGGAAGAATAACAGATCGTAGGCACTCTAAGAATCCCACTTAGACTCGGCCATGAAACACAAAAACCCCTTCTTTGTTCTTGGCATTAGGGTTCTTGATTATTCACCAATAACATAAGGAAAAGCCGGATCTTTAAGGTGACATAATTTGTCATCGTCGTCAATTGTAACTCCACGACATGCTACTTAATCAACAGAGTCCTCACACATGGATCAATCTCAAGACACCATTTGAGATGTGGTCGTAAGCCTCTTGACAACTCGATTCTAAGGGTTTTGGAAGCACGGTTTACTATTATGTAAATGAAGGAAGGCTGGAACCAAGGGCCAAGAAGGAGTGTTTGTGGGGGTATGGCGATAGAGTTAAAGGTTATAGAATTTGGTCATCGGAGAGAAAAGAGTCATACTACGGCATAGATGTGGTCTTTGATGAAAATTCTATGATTAACTCATCGATGAGGAGGAGTCTATTGAATCAAAACCAAGTCTTTGAATGCGAAGGGTGAGAAAGCAGTGGACCTTCAAGTGGAGTCACCGAGATGCAATAATCATTTGATCCAAGTTAGGACTAATCGATCCGGGTGATGAACAGTCCGATCCAACCCATTCTCGCTAAACAAGGATCGGCAGAGCATCAAACAAACATGGAGTCGACAAAGTATAGTTTCCATAGAGCTCGAAGATCAAATGTTGTGATACCTCCCAAGAGGTATGGCTTTGATGATATGGATGGATATGCACTTCAAGTTGTAGAAGAAGTGGATGGTTTTGAACCTTCTACTTACAGGAATCGGTGATATGTTACGAGTCATCTCAATGGCTTCTTTGCCGTGGGAGATGAAATGGAGCCAATATTAAAGAATCGGACGTGGGATCTAGTTAAACATCCAAATAATAGGAGAGTTGTTACTTGCAAGTGGATCTTCAAAAGAAGGAAGGGTGGCCGAGGCGCGAAGGGTCAAGTATAAGGCACGTTTGGTTGCAAGAGGGTTCATTCAGAAAGAAGGGATAGACTTTGATGAGATATTCTCACCAGTGGTCAGACACACTTCAATCAGAGTGTTACCATCAATGGTGGCACATCAAGATCTTGAACTTGAGCAGTTAGATGTGAAGACAGCTTTTCTACATGGTGAGGTAGATAAAGAGATATACATGACTCATCTAGAGGGATTTCAAGTTCCTAGAAAGGAAGATTTTGTGTGCAAGTTAAAGAGGTCCTTGTATGGATTGAAGCAGGCTCCTAGACAGTGGTATAAAAGGTTTGACAGTTATATGATCCAGCTGGGTTATAACAGATGTCCATATGACTGTGTGTATCACCGTCAGCTGAAAGATAGATCACATATCTATCTTGTCTTATATGTGGATGATATGTTGATAGCTGCTGAATGGAAATCTGATGTTCAAAATATGAAGAACCTTCTCAGTTCTGAGTTTGAAATGAAGGATTTGGGTGCTGCCAAAAATATTTTGGGGATTGAGATCTTGAGAGATAGGAGTCAGAAGAAGCTATTCTTGTCTCATCAGAGTTATATACAGAAGATATTCGCCAGATTTGGCATGTCTGCTGCAAAGCCAATATATACTCCTATGACATCTAATGTTCATTTGTCTGTTTATGCTTCACAATCAGCCCGTACGGATAGCTCTCAATCAGAAATTTTGGATTTTCATTTCATATCCGTACACTCGTAAACACTTAAATAAGCATGCACTCCGCACCTCCATACTTATATTTTAGCTTTACGAGCATAACCACCCTTGTACTAAATCCTCGATAACCTCAATGGCTTGTGATTATACTTAAATCACCAACAAATACGACCTTATTGTGAAAATAAATTACTACCTCCGTTCGAAATAAGCAAGCACTTGCGAAACACGCATATTAAGGATGTGAGTTAATACTTTAATTTGAATTTCAAAATGACTAAAAACTCTTAGCCTATAATTAATGCAATGTTGTATTTATTCTCTCACCATTTCATAAATAAGGGTAGATGTAGGAAAATACAATAAATCTTTGTGGAGAGGGACCAACACCTCGCCACGTGTCAACCCCACATTAACACAATAAATGCAGGCATGAGAGGGGTCAAAACATTAGGGCCAGGAGCCCGATTTCTAAGATCTGGGCCAAGCCCGGTTCGGCTAACTCCCCAATCCCCGCGTAGCGGCCGGGGTATAACGGAGCTCGGCTAGTGTAGCTCGGGCCTCACAACCTAAGGGACTCGGCGGAGTCGGCTGAATATCCCTTAGGCGGAGTAGCCCATATGCACAATTCAACAAATAAACATGGAAAGAAACCTTGGTCATAAAGGCTCTGATATTATATTATAAACCACCGTGATTATCTCCTATAATCAAGGGATCAAATCACAATTATCTATTCCTTAGGGAACACAAAGTAGAGTCCATAATGGACACGTGACCCACAAGATTAAGACACGGCGCCTCTCTATATAAATAATCCCCAAACTACGAGAGACTTGATTCTAAACAATTACAGGATACGTAGGCAACTTGAGGTATAGTTTCTCAAGCTCAGACTAAACCGCCATAAACTACCCCCGTCTCACATTTTTTCTAGGGTTCAACCTTGAATAAATTGTCACTAGGATAAACACGCCCCGGATGTATTACTCGATGATTTTCAGCATCGTAGATTGGTGCTAGAATGGGGGCATCCTACTGGCAATTTGTTCAAAGTTCTTCGGCATCGTGATGACGGAGTGTGATCTGGTTACACCCGCAATCGCTCCAGCAAGTAACTGGGTTAAGAGCGTTAGCACCATCATCGGAGGACCCAACCACCGGATCCTCGAGGCGGAGATAAGGGCGATGGGAAGTCTATCGATCCTCCAATGTCCCATAAAAGCGACGATTCTCGGAGAAGTCACTTATGGCCCTAGGGACCCACTTCCTTTGGTGATCAACAATGAAGGACACGTGATTGAAGCAGCAATGAACTGAAGTTTGGTAAAATGGATTTGCATCGAGTTTGGTCCGTATGGATTGAAACTTTAAAGTCGACATAGTCTTAGTCGGGTTCATTAGCAGATCTGCCGACTCCTACCACAATGTTGAATTACTATCTCTCCTAAAAGTTTAAGCTGATGGGAGGTAGATAATTAACATTTTATATATTTCAACACGCTCCCCTCAAGTGTGGTCTAAAATATTTTAGGATGAGGTAGATAAATATCATTTTATATATTTCAACACGCCCTTCAAGTGTGTCCTATAATATTTTAGAGAGTTCTTAAGGCTGTAATAGTTTAGAGTGGTTCAACACTTGATTTTTAGGAAAACATCGCACTGAATAACTTAAGGTGATGAAAAATAGATAATCAACATTTTATATATTTCAACACGCCCCCCTCATGTGTTGTCTATAATATTTTAGGGGGAGATAAATAAATAACATTTGGAAAAATTAGGTAAAAGTCCACATTTTCCCCCTTATTTAATCTTTAATCCAGATTTAATTTTTTAGTTGCATTAAGGACAAATAAATTTTACAGGACGAATACACCATATTTACTTAGAAAACAAATCCGACGCAAAAACAGATCAAGCAATCCAACATCGATCTCTCTCTCACTCTCCGATTCTTTTGTGGTTGCAGAGAGTCGTCGTTTGATTCACTTTGCCAGATCGTCACAGTGAAAAGAATCAAACATGTTACAAGGATTTTCGAATGCGAAGCAGGAAACCGATGCCCTGACCACTCTGGATAAGCTAACCGAGGTATTTTACCGATTGATTGATAATCTGTGTTGGGGGCGGGTTTGTGAATTATTATTTTTTTGTCAAAAAAAAGTCATTTCATGTCAAAATTAGGGATAGGTAAGGTTACGTGATCGGAAGTGATTTTAAGTTTTTGGATGGATGTTTTATTGATGGTAACTTGAACTTCATTGATAAAAACACGTGCAATGTTGTTCTTGCAGGTGTGTCGGTTATTTGGGGGGTAATTTGCTAATATTGGTTAACCCTTTGCTGAATGATATTGTTTAGAGGTGTTCAAGCTTTCAGTTCGTATTGATTTGGCATCAAATGGCTTCTTATATCTTTATAATTTGCGAGATTGTAGCTCATGGAAAAACTAAAATTCCAACTTTGCATACAATCTTCTCCCCAACTTCTAGATGACTTTGATGTGTATTTTAAGAGGCTGTATCCTTTTCCATGATTAGAAATTTAGAACGATTAACCACTTTCAGTTGCGGATTCATGCCCAGATGATTATGTTAGAAGGTGCAAAAGCTACAACAGAGACTGTTGCTGCTACTTTTTAATCGTGATTCAATGTGCTATGCTTATGAATTTTGTTTCTTGATGCTTTCTGTATAGAGTTTGAGTTCTAATTCTTTTCGAATTGATGAGAAAGAAATACATTACTTAAATTGGCAGGTAATGTGTTTGGAAAATATATTCTATTTTCAACCTTTTGCATTTGCCAGGTATTCCACTTCCACTGATTGGTATGATTGCTTATGGAGTAGTTGCGGTGCTTAGCTTAGATTGCTGATAAGTTTTTAGTGTTTCTTGTGACCACCGACCGTTCTAAGTGATTGTTTACCAGTTCTTTGATTGGTATACACATTACATTTGAGTGTTCTTGGCATGTCAAATACTTTACATTCTTCGGACCACTTGTCTATAGGATAAAGAAAATATCCTCTTATAATAATATGATGCAGATGCAATGAGTGATGTGTTGTTAAGAAAAATTAATGTGAAAAATGGTTAATTAATGTGAATTAACCATATACTAAATGAGATAGCCCTTTCGAGCACGATCTTGTATTCACGTCTTGTGTTACTACTGTGTGCCTTATATGATACTGTTAGTGATATTGTGTGCCTTATATGAGCCTTATATTATATTGTGTCCTTTGAATGAGCCATATATGTGTGCCTTGAAGTAGTTACTTGAATTAAACCTTAAATGAGCCTGATATTGTGTTACTGATACTATGTTAGTGATACTGTTAATATCACAACGTATTGTTAGTAAAAAGGCGTCACTGCAGGTGTTGTTGGCCCAGGTGAATAAAGGCTGTTGATTCAAAATGGTGAGGCAATGTTGGTGTTTCATCACAAGTATACAAGAAAAAATCAAGATTATCACATGCCTAAGAGCCATATGTTGCATTTACATACTACTAGTTAGTTGGTTCTCGTAAATCTATGTTTTTTTTTATAGAAATGACATGAGTAATCATTTCTTTGATGTAAATTAATTATCATATACGTTGATGTTAAAGTTGTTTATCATATATGTTGTAAATTTTTTTCCATGGTGATTGAATGTGTTATTTGAAAATAAACAAGTTTTTTTGGGTGTTAATGTGATTACATTATTGTCTAAATGATTTTTAGTTTACGGTTTGTTTCTGTTTTAATCGATAAAGGAATATTGGGTGTCGGTGTTGTTTTAAAGCTTGCTGAGTCTATGATTTTTGTCTAATCCCACACTGTAATTGTTAATGGTAATGGTAATGATGTTAACGTCTTGTGTTCTTGATCTTTGTATTTCACGATCTTGTGTTCTTGATATTGTGTTAGTGATCTTGTGTTAGTGTAAAAGCGTTGCGATTAAATTCGGCTTTCAATAACTACGTTGAAAGGGTATCGTATAAGAGCTCAAAATGAAGAGAAAAAAATATGAACTTTGGTGAAAGAATTTGGAAGATCGGTGTTCTAAAATCAAAAGTTACGATCGTTTATAAGAAAAACGCTCCGGTTAATGCAAATATTTTTTCGGCTTTAAAATTTACGTCGAAAGGGTATCGTATTTGGGCTCAAATTAAAGAGCAAAAAAAATGAATTTTGGTGAAAACATTTCGATGATCGGAGTTATAAATCAAAAGTTACGGGTGTTAGAAAAAAAAAAAGCAGCGAGGATCAAGCGGTTTGATCTTACAAGTCGGGTTTGATTCAAACCATGTACACGAGGACATGCGCTATGCAGCCATGCGAGTCAATTTTGTCCGTCTGAATTGTTTTTGTCGCTTTTGCAACTAAAAAAGAGTGTGTCATATTTATTCATTTTGTAATTTTTTTTGTCATTTCCCTCAAATCCCTCGTAACATTTTATGTATATCAACCGCCTCATTAAGTGTGACCTATAATGTTTTAGAGAGTCTTGAGGCGTATAAGGCCTATACTATTTTAGAGAGGTCCAACACTTAATTTCTTTTGGGAAAACATACATCCCTTCAAGTGTGGCCTATAATATTTTAGAGAGTCCAAAACTTGATCTTTTTGAGAAAATTGTTTTAGGAAAACTGTGTTTGGAGTGAGGAGGTTTGAGCTCAGAACTTTACTTTCGATAACATGTTAAACTATCATATTTTCCAAAAATTTAAGGCTGATTGGGAGGCGTATAATTAACATTTTATATATTTCAACACTCAAGTGCGATCGACTTACCCTTCTCTAGTTCCACTTACCCATTTCGATAGCAACCCATCCACCAAGAAGCACATCAGCATAAAAAAACCACCATTAACTACTAAAAGCTTCCACTCAAAAAAAAAAAAAAAAAAAAAAACCAGTAAAAGCTTAATTTAGTATTAAGACGATGTAGTTTGGTTGTTAAAAAATGCCGTTTTGTCGATAAAAATTGATGTTTTAGACTCCGGTGACCCCACTGGAATTTTTTTAAAATAAAAGATGTAGTTTTAGACTCCGGTGACACCACTGAAATAAATTCCTGGATCCGTCACTGGTGTAGTGAAAGCTTAGCAACGATAGCAGATTAGCTATGGTTTTTGTTGGATGGTCGCGCTGTCATTGGTTCCGTGCAAAAGCAAAAAAATAATAATATGAGTCGGCTTCTTTTTCGATTACGAAATACACACAGTCCCCACTAGGACTCGAACGATAATACAAATTGTATTGTTTTCGTTTTTTTTATATACAATTTTTAGGGATTTAGATACTATTTATTATAAAAGGAAAAACAACAACAACGACCACTCCTGCAGTCAGAAGTCCCTGGCTGTAAAAATTGTTCGAAGCTCTCCTCGTCACAAATACTTTTGGCCGCTTTTCCGGGGTTTTCTTCTCTTTCCCTGTTATTTGTTTTTGTCTGAATTTTTTATTTAATTATTTAGATTCTGTACTTTTTAGCGTCTAGGGGTTGTTGTGTTGATGTTTGAAATTTTTGTTTAATTATTTCAAATCCCTAATTTGTGAACATCTGGAGGCTTTTCGATGTGGAAGGCGGAAAATTCTGAACAATAATTACTTATTGGAACTGTCAGATTAATGTCACGTGTAAAGAAGAACAAATTGTTTTGTTTGTGTATATGCACATAGGTTAGGGTTGGCCGTGAAAGACATTGAAGCGAAAGCTAGATAAAAGTGGTCGTTTCCGATTTTTGGTTCGGAAATTGACTTGTCATTCTAGATCAACCCTTGTAACACAACGGTCATCTGCACATGATGAATCTAAATTGATTATGATGTATACTTATCATTATAAACGATACAGATGATGGTTATTTCTTTCGTTGTGACACAACTTTTGTGTTCGTATAATTTTTAATTATAAGTTCCGATCTTTTATTTGATAATTCATGACTTGTAATTATGGAACCGGTGGGTTTTGATTTTTAAAAGGAATGGTAATTAATCAGGTAATCTAGTGTTTTAGAGTTATTGACTTGCTAGTATCCAAAGAATTGAAAGAAATTCTCATTTATGGGGTTGACTTTCACACTCAAAGAACAGTGGGTCATGACCCAACCCATTTATCATTGTGGATATGTCCCGGAAGACAGGTTCCGATTTTTTATTTGAACCAATCATGTGTGTACAACATAAAAACCATTCTCCTTTAATTGTGGCAAGAAAAATGATTTGTAAAATTTTCTCTTTTTGATATCAATGCAGATGCAAACTTCAAGTAGAAAATTGACTGAGTTAAAGAAGGAGGATCAGATTATATGAATGAAGAAGAAAAGGTGTATATATCAACACTGTCCCCCCCCCCCCTACAAAAAATTTTTTTCTTTTTCTTTTTAAAAAAAATTCTGATGCATTCTTTTTTCCTTTCTTCTTCTCAGCCCTACATCCATGAGAGATCTATAACGAGGTAAAAGACATTAAAAACAGGCACCACCTACTATGGGAAGCTATAGCCATGAAAGAAAAAGAGAGAGGATTGTTTTAGAGATCATTGGAAACCTTGTGACGGTTGGATTGTACACAGGATTGTACTTTGCTGTTAATAAAGCACTTTATGTTTTGCTGTTTTGATCCTCTTAAACAACTTATGAAATCTGTGAACCTTTTTAATATTTTTTTATTTTTACTTTTATTTTTTTGAACAGTAAAGAGAATTTCATTAAAATCTAGCAAGGTGCTAGAAAAAAGTTACAATAATACAAACCAAATTCAAGCACATGTTGTTCCTCTCTAACGATCTTTGACTTTAGCTTATTTAGTATGCGAATCAGATGGTCTCGAGAAAATGTCTAGTAGTAGTTAATTTCCTTCCATCTCTTAGCTAGAAAGCACGAAGAAACAAAGTAGTGGTATATGTGCATGGTCTCTTGCAAATGCATACAATCAATCAATGGCCTAGCTGCCTAATCAATTATTCCCACAAATGCAAAATAAGTAGTGGTATATGTGCATGGTCTCTTGCAAATGTATAATCGTGGTTTTTATACGATATATAGATTGTTTTTTTTCCGGTTCCATTAGATAAAAAAAAACACTATTGTACATGGAGTTATCGCCCCCTATTTCAAAAAAAAAAAAAAAAAAAAAAAAAGAATCATCATCCATAAATATCCAGGGATCACATGTAGCCATTTTTGATTAAACACCTCTTAAAAAATAATTTGTCGTATAAACTAAAATAGACTAATTATTTTCACAATAACAAAATAGGTTTATTTTTACACAACAACAACCCAAAATTTAACCTAGACATGACATTTTTCAATACAAAATTTAATGCATTTGTCCCTTTTTACCCATATTTTTATTTTTACAGAATCGTCTATAATGCACGGCATTATTTACTTTATTATCTATAAGAGCTTTTTAGTGTTTATCTAATCAAAGTCAAAAAACTTAATTACTTTTTTAACTGGTTGTTTTTGGCAACTGCCTTAGTTGTTGTGGAACGAAGGACGTGTATAAATCACATCTTAGAGGTTTTCACACATATTAAAAAAGTGGTTGAATGTAATAATTTAAATGTTAATTAATGTCTAAAATACCCTTGAATATCATTAATGCGAAATTGCCAAAATGCTCCTCACTCCAAAAGCTTCATCAAACAAGATCTTGCAAAAATTACCAAAATGCTCCTCACTCCAAAAGCCATTGATATCGTAGGAAATATCAGGTTTGCGGTAACAGTAATATAAATGGATATATGGCTTATTATGGATGATTTTTCAAGTGAGGAGTGGTGGATATTATGAACCACGGTGGTCGGACTTAAGCAATGAATGAGACAATGAGTGAGTCGACAAATTGTGAGTAGCTCTGCATGTGTATATTATTTCTCGATCCCTTCTTATTACATTATGACCTCATAAATATAGCGAGTGCTAAGTTGGTTTATCTAAAGCATGACAAGACATTAAAAGAGTATAAATAAGTATAATTATTCATAAGTCGGCAAGGCAATTTGTCAGGAGGGTGGTGAGTGCGGACTCATTTCTTCCTTTATCTTATTGCCATCGATTTAGAGTTGGTGGCCCGTTAATATATGTGATGTCCAATCGTCCGATATGTCGAGTATGGATGGCGTCGAAGCTAGTCTAGGTCGGCTTATTGAATGCGGACTAGCGGGATGCAGACCCAAGAACTATTGTTGGACCTAGATTCAGGCCCAATCTAGATGCTCGGGTTAAGATTCGGATTGGGTATATCAGCCATAAAGGCTTCTTTCCCTACCCAAATCAACCAGAACTCTGTGATTTACGTTACCAGTTTCATCCACATGTTCTACTCCTCAAATGGAGTCACTCGGGAAGAACTTCTCATCATATGGGAATTTCTTCTCTAGTGAATCCATTGGAGGAGTAAAAAATGTGGATGAATCTAGACCACACATGTTTCATCCACAAGTTGAAACTGTGTGATCCAAATTCATCCATATTTTTTACTCCTCAAATAGAGGAGAATTTTTTTTTCCGGCCCTATTAAGAGCTTGTTTTTTCCCCTCAAAAAAAAAAGAGCTTGTTTTTTAGGTTGAAGTTTACATACGGGGCCGATTTTAGGTGTTTATCACATATACATACGGAATATAGCATTTACGGGCCTAATATCATCGAATTTAGGCGAGTTCCTATATAAGACCTCAAAGAATAATACATGTATGCGGGCGAGTGATTTATTCCGGACGTAATAAATACAGAAATGGGGCTTCACGGAAATAATACGTTAGGGAATTAATTAAGTCCCACTTGTTATGTGCAGGGTGGAATTAGGCCGTAAATTCTTCCCTTACATAGGTTAACAAGTGGAGAAGTCTTCTTCACGGCAATATATATAGGTTCTATTGGCACCGCCATTTTACTCTTGACAACACAAAAATTACTTGAAAGACCACGATTATTTTTAATGAACATAACGTCAGTGGCACTGACGTTGCTATTGAAAACCAAAGTCAGTGGCACTGACGTTGCTATTGAAAACCAAAGTCAGTGACAATCGACGTTCTTTGTTCAAAAACTATAGTCAGTGGCACCGACGTTTATGTTATAAAAGGGTCACAACTTAGTAACGTCAGTAGAAAAAAAATTCTCAAAAAAAAAAAATACCGTTAGTAAAAATGGGGATGCCAATAGAACTGTTAGTTTTGTGACTTGATCTCTAAAACTGGTAGAACAAATCTGAAAGCTGAAACTGAGTTTTGTGAAGTGAAAATTTAGTTTTGGGAAAAGCTGAGTTTTGGAGAAAACTGAATTTTGGAGGAAACTGAGTTTTGTGGAAACTGCGTTTTAGTGGAAACTGAGTTTTAGTGGAAACTGAGTTTACTGAGTTCTACATCTGAGTTTGTTGATTACAAGTGAGTTTTCTGAAAAGTCAGCTTGGAGCTGAGTTTCGTCTGGTGGATAACAGCTGGAGCTGGGGTCCACATCTGGGGTATTTATGACAATTCCGACAAAGATCTTTGGCGGTTAGGGTTTAGGATTTGTGCCTATAAATACCGAAGTTGTAATCAATGCAAAGTGTGTCTTTCAAAGTGTTATTCACACACTTGAGAAAACCTTGTAATTCTGTGCATAATAAAATATCTCATTTTCTGTCTGTGGAGTAGTCGGCACAACGCCGGAAACCACGTTAAATCACCGTGTTCTCTTTGTTTCTGTGTTTTATCAATTTCCGCCATTTTTTACTGTTAGATTACTTCTGATTTATCTTTCTTCAAGTGCAAGTTTCTCGTCTGTGTTTTAACAAACTGGTATCAGAGCGTCAGGCTCAAAATTCAGAGAGATTTGCAGGCTGAACGGAGTTGATCTTCACCAAGACCGGTGACCGGTGCTAGGATTTTGTGATCAAAGATCAGTTCTTTAGCAAGAAAGATGTCGGCAGTTAACATAAAGATTGATAAATTTACGAGGGAGGAACGATTTGATCTGCGGGGCAAATCAAGATCACGGGCCTTGTTAAAACAACAAGGATTGTGGACTCCTTTATCCGGTAAAGAAGATGCCAGTGCAGCAGATTACGCCAGTCTGGAGGATAAAGCACATTCCACAATCATGTTGTGCTTATCTGATGATGTCATCATGGAAGTTGCTGAGGAAGACACTGCTGCCAAGTTATGGTCAAAGCTTGAAACACTGTATATGACTAAGTCATTGACCAACAAGTTGCTGCTAAAGCAGAGGCTGTTTAGTCTAAGGATGCATAAGGAGGCTTAGCTGAGAGATCATCTTGATCAGTTGAACACAATATTACTTGATCTCAGGAATATTGATGTGAATATTATGGATGAAGATGCAGCTCTGATTTTGTTGGTATCACTACCAGCTTCATATGAGAACTTTGTGCAGTCTTTCATAGTTAGGAAGGATACTGATTGCATTGAGATGTAAGGTCGATTTTACATGCCAGAGGAGAGACATAAAGCGGTGGGGTAGAGCAGTCAGTTTGTTGGACTTGTAGTCGAAGCGATGGAGGAAAAGGCATGGGCAATAGTTTAGAAAGAAGAAGAAATCCAAGAAGACATGGTCCAAAGGTCCTAAATCCATAGATGTTTTCAATTCTGATGTGGCGGGACATTGAAAGTCCAACTGTCCCAAAGAAAAGAAGCAACAGGAGAACGATTCTGGAGCAATTTCTTTGTTGTAAAATGAGTTTGATTCGAGAGGAGGACATGTTCTAGTAGTAGGAGAGTCGACATATCATGTGCGATGTGTGGATCTGGACTCAGAGCATCTTATCATATTTGTCCACACGCAGAGAGTGGTTCTCAAGTTATCAACGATATGACGGTGGTCATATAGCTATGGCAAGCGGCAAAGGTCTGCGCAGGATAGTTGGGATTGGCTCGATTCGATTGAGGACATATGATGGTAAATTTTGTATGTTGAGTGAAGTTAGACATGTTCCACAGATGACCAAGAACTTGGTATCTCTCAGTCTTTTGGACAGCAAGGGAACACGATTGCCTTCCTATGATGATGTTCTTGAGACGACGAACCATTAGTCCCTCTGGCAGGTGTAGCATCTGCGATCATGATGATGAAACTTCCCTACATGCACTTAGGGATTGCAGCTGGATTAGAAATCTTTGGAAAAACTTGCTACCTCGGCACAGATGGAACAACTTTTCAATCAGCCAACTATTGGGGAATGGATAAAAGCTATTGTTCTTGAGAGAAACGGGATAGCAGACTGGAAATGTATTTTTCGAGAGACGGTTTATCAAACTGGTTTTGGCGAAATAAAATCCACCATGAAGATGGAGACGAAGACCGGCCACCCCTCCATATTTTGATTTCGCAGATCACGAGTAGAGTAAAAATTCTGAAAATTGCCTGAAGGATGTAAGTAGCTTTTGCTCTAGGTTTCGTTTCTTTCTGATTTGATATTTTGTAGGTGTTTTGTACACCAGAATTACCTTTTAATTTCTGGGTTGATCCCATGATTTTTTAATAAAAGCATACAGTTTTAAAAATAAAAAAAATAAAAATCAATTTTTTGGGCTTAATAAATCCAAATATATATATATATATATATAGTTAATGAATTTAAAGATAGAGAAATGATATTGTCACGACCATCCATTTATTTATTAAATTTTTGAATGTATATAAATAGTGAATTATTGACTTTAGGAACCTTTAATTATTAATTAATTAAATAATTAATAATTTCATCACCAACATAAAACATGCAAAACATAACTCCCACTTCCTAATTTAGGCTAATTCTTTCCTAATCACATCATTTGCATCGTGACACACGCGTGTATGATTATCTAGACCACACCGTTTGTTTGAGTTGAAACTATGTGGTTGATTCATCCATATATTTTACTTTATCAAATAGACTCACCATGAAAGAAACTTCTCATTTAAGCAAAAACTCACCCCTCCATAATTTATTGTCCTGAAGAAGACTTCTCCACTTGTTAACCTATGTCAGGGAGAAGAAGAGAAGTTACGGCATAATTTCGTCCCGTACATAACAATTGGGACTTAATTAATTCCCAAACGTATTATTGTTGTGAAGCCTTATTTCTGTATTTATTATGTCCGGAATCAATCACTCACCCTGTACATATGCATTGTTGAGGTTATATACGAAACTCAGCTAAATTCCGGTGATATTACGTCCGTAAATGGCTAAATGCTATATTCCTCATGTATATGTGAGGAATACCTAAAATCGGCCCCGTATGTAAACTTCAACCTAAAAAAAAAATGTTGCTCCTAAAAAAAAATACCAGGCCCTTAACAGGGCCTAAAAAAATCCCAGAGAATAAAAAAAGGCTGCCCCTCATCTTTTTTGTCTTTTAAAGCGCTCAGATCCAAAACTCATTCGCCGCCCCTTTTGCTCAAAATATTTGTTGCATCACAATTTTATTATTATTTTGTCTTTTTTCTAGCTATGTGTTCCCAGAGGCAGCGGGAGATTTTTTGTCATACGAATCAGAAATCGTGAGCGACATCTCATATTTTTTTATAATTAAAATACAACTAAATTAATTTGTCATATATGAATTCAGGTCAAATGACAATGTTTATAATTTTTTTTTTTTACAAACAATGCTTATAAAATTTGAAAGGTCAATACATTTATGTCAAAAAAAAAAAGGTCAATACATAGGTATTAATGGATAATTTTTTAATTAATGTAAAATATACATAGAGTTATATATATGTTTAGATTCAAGTGACCCATTTCCTCCGTACTCCCGCCGCCCCAGAGTTCCTTCTCCCGAATATTGGAATTATGTTTTTTTGGGATGAGATCACTGCATCCGATTTATTGTGCCTTTAATTTCGATTATTTCAAGAAACGACGTCGTTTTATGTGTGTTTTATTTTTTTTGGTTTTGTTTTTTATTTTTATTTTATTTTCTTCAAGAAATAAAGCACACGTAAACGACATCGTCTTTTACTTGATAATCGAAATTAGGCACATGATGGTGGACGGGTGATCGATCTCATCCCCTATTAGAGTACCCACTATGGATGAATGTGGTGGTGTTAAAAAGTGTTAAAAAGCTGCAAGTTTTTATTATTTTTTTAATACGACACACTCCTGCTACTACAATGGTCTCATATTCCACACTTCAAATAATCTACCGTGGCATAAGAAAAAAACGAGTAAAAGCAAGGAAACTTGGGCTGGTACTTAAAAATTTGGGAAAAATAATATAGTAAACATATCAAAAGTTTTGCTGGGGAAAAATGGAGGAGAAGGAGATAGATGAAAACGAAGAAGTTGAGTTCTGTGAATTAAAATTAAAAATAAAAAATAAACCAAGCAGATCTGCAGCTTTATAAAAATTAAATAATAAAAAAAAATAACTGCAGCTTCGTTTCCAAACTAAAATTAGAGCTAAACCAAGATCTGTGGAAGAATTGGATAAGATAGTATGTCCAAGCAAAATAAATTTACCATTGATTTTGGCTCTTGAATCTGGAAAATACAAAGAAAGAAGAATACTCTACCTGGAAAACGAAAATCCGATTGCAAATTGCCTAGGGTTTTGTGCACGCAAGTGTGGTAGTAGGAGTGTACAGATCCACTTCCCCATCCACAATATACCCTCCCACATTGTGTTCCCGTGAGCTGTAGTGAGGTATATTTCCAAAATTCTGATGCCAAAGCCTCTCCACACCGTGTTAATTCCATCCATAGTGAATACTCTTAGTAGTGTTGGTAAAAAAAAACAATTCCCACGACGAAATTACCTCTCAATTACCTTCACGCATACGTTGAGACCCAAATACATAACTTCTGTTTAATCACTTGAACTAAGCTTCAGTAGTTCGTTTGGTTAGTTTAATGAACCAAACTTGAGTAATATTACAAGCTTGTATCTAAACAAACGAATATGAACTTATTCGTGAACGTTCAATTATGTTTATGAACCCGATTGTATTAATAAATTAATGTATAATCTAACCATAAGACATAAATTGATAAGTTATCTATTCATATAACAGATACTCTAGAGTAACTTTATAAAATATTTATATTGTTCTTTAAATGTTTTTGGTATTACGACGTTGAATATTGCTTTTTAACTTTGTTGTTTATACATTTGATTTTGATTTTTTTTTACCTTACCGAGTAGAATCCGAGTTGAAAGACAAAAATATGTGTAGAAGGTCAAATTCAAACACAATCCCAAACAATTTTTCTTTATAAACAAGCCGAGCTAAAATATAATTTTTTATTCGTTTACTAAACAAACGATCATGACCAAGCACGTGACTTATATTACACGAAACATATCACAATTAAGAGGTAATTAAAGTGAGTAAATGAGTACACAAATTGGCTTGCAATTGTAAAAAAAACATGTCCTTTACAAGGGTAAAATGCCGCTATTTATAGGTGTAAGTACCACAATAAGAGAAAGTAAATGACGTGGTAATTTTTGATTGGTCGTGTAAGTCAGCATGAAAGATTCTTCTAGGGACCTCTCGTCTTTTGGCAACATAATAAAATATTGTAGAGCTTTACTACCTGGGCTTATAAATATCTTTTTCTCTTTCCTTAAAAAGGCAAGGCAATATGCCCGTCCATTTGCTTTCGCTTCGAGAAGGCCTCCGTCTTGTAGGATGTGTGCAATGAGATTTATCATCACATTCTCATGTTATTCGTCTTGTGCGGTGGATGTTGAATAATTAAAATAACTCGGTGTTCTAAAAAAGAAAATCTATCTTTGTCCCAAAATATAAATTTCATCTCAAGACATTTAAATTTATCCCACAATATAAGTCATTATCATTACTAAATTAACATTTATTGTACATTTCTCTAGCTATCTTATCCTTAATTCATTATGGATTCAACAACTTTTATTGCATTAAAAGGCAAGAGGCATTATGAATCCAACCGTCAAAATGACATTTTAGATATTTAATTTTCAAATCTATGACATTCAAACACTTTTTTAATCGGTGTGAAAACTCTTAGTATGACTTATGAAAAGTGTATACAAACATTAAATGAAAATATTGGTATGTTTGGAAAAAAAATGCATTAAATGATACTCTGATTTTCTAAATGGACACTTTAATGGTATAATCCATTTTCGAAAATTGGACATTATTTATGGGATGGAGGTAGTAAGTAAGCAAGAGGGTACCTTTTTTTCCATCGAAAAATGTGATCATATTTAGGTAATTTATACAAAGAGAAAAGCCCAACAATTCATATTCAGATTCAGATTTAGATTCCAAAAAATTTATCGATACAATGAGGATTTTGATTATAAAAATTATAAAAAAAAAAAAAAAAAATCAGCCATGCTTATAAATAGTTACTCCATCCGTTTCAAAATATTTGAAATGATTCAAAAACACGCTTATTAAAAACGTGATTTAATCTTATGATTTTGGGATCTGATAACAAATAAACCCCTGTAATACAATTAATGCAATGATTCATTTTAACTACCCTAGTATTAAATAAGGGTAAATAGGAAAATTTGCAATAAATGTTGTTTTGGAAAATGTTTTGCCTCAGTTATTTTGAAACAAATTTTTTTTGACAAATTGCCTCGATTATTATGAAACAGAGGGAGTAGAAGTTAGAACAACTTTTACTTTCACTTCCGCACGTATTATGTGCTACGGTTTCCATAAAAGAAAGTGCGTGTTATTATGTGCTACAGGGGAAATTAGGGAGACAAATAAAAGATCTTATTTATTCTCTTTCTGCTCAAATAACTTAGATAATTCTTAAAAATATTTATTCCAAAATAATCGAGATAATTAGATTTTCAATACAATGTTTATTGTGTTTTTTCCAACATATACCCTTATATTTATTATGAAGTAAAAGAATAAATACCACATTGCATTAATTATAGAGTAAAATTTTTTTGTCATTTGACATTCAACTTAAATATTAAATTACATTCTTAATATCGTGTTTTTGATAAATGCGATTGCTTATTTTAAAGCGGAGGGAATAGTGAATAGCACATCAATTCAAAACTTTTACGTAAAAACAAAATTATTTTAAAAAAATTTGCTTCGTTAGAATTTTCTTTTGATCCAATGCATTCTCTCATCCATTATTTTTAAATACATATACAGAGAAAACATCTATAAATTAATAATGTTGGGATCGGGATATTTTATTAATTTAACGAGATATTATTACATCGATAAATTAATAATTTATTAATTTAAAGAGGTTTTACGATAACCTTTAAATTTTCAAGTCCAATGTACTAGTTTCAATGTATATTAGTTAGAGATGAAAAATAAACTACAAAAACAAGTTAAAACAAGCATTCTATGAATGTCCATTCGAAAGAAGCATTGCAAGCGGCTACAACTCTTCACAACTTTTTGTTGCAATACGAGAAGACAATGCCCCAACTCTTAAGTCAATGAGGAGATTTAAAGATGAACTCAATATAGATTTGAAGTTCAATAAAAAACAAGTATTATAGATTCATTTTTTACTAGATAATCTTAGAATTTGGAATCTTTTAGTACATACATAATTATTAATTTATAGTTTCGTTGGGATGATATATATACACTTTGATTTCAAAAAGTTATTATCTTATTATTTTATCGATTGGGGTCCAATTTTATCTTGGTCCCAAGTTGGGGACTGACAAATTATTAATTTTATCGAGGTTATTAATTTATCGAGTATTAATTTATAGAGGTTTTACTGTTATCTCAATTTATAACTACAAAATTGATAATTCTTTCCACAATTCTTTTTTTTTTCCTCCTCTTGATTTCAAGACCACAATGATCATATTCCGACATTATTTTCGAAAACCCACTATTGAAATTCACTGTTTTTAAAATTCGCAGTTTTTTTAGATTCACTGGTGAAATTCATTAATGAAACACTATTTTTTTGGATTCACCGGTGAAATTCAATTTTCACAGTGAATCACATAAAAATCGAGACAATGATATCAAATGATGTCTTAAAACAAAGACAATGAAAAATTTGATGAAATTTTTATCACATTTAGATTTCTAAACTTTTATCACCTTGATGCGGGCTTAGACGTGGGCTTTTTAGAAATGAGAGCAATTTTGATGACACTAGTGGAAGGGCATCGCTGGGAGTGCAGAGGCTGATTGTGGAAAGCAATTGCTTAGGTTTTGTGCAGATGCTGGTGTATGTGGAGGAAGATCTCTCCCCCTTGGTTGTTTACGGGATGATCGCTCTTGGAGATGCCTTTATTTCTCGCTCGATTTTTTTTTTATTAGGCGTGTGAGTCGGATCCCCAAACGTTGTCCTTTCTACGTGTTTGGCAAATCTAAATAACTAATAAAAGTTCTTTTAAGCTTAAATAAACTTGTAAATCAAACGATGTGAGTGATTATTAATAGGGAAATTCAAAAATACCTCTTTTACCAAAATTAGACCAAAAATACAAACAAACAAAAAAGCGGTGCATATCCCCACCTTAAGATAGCCGTAATCTGTTAGGAACTTAGGATCGAACGATTACCGCTTCTACTAAAACCAATTTGAGATGCTACTTGTGTGTTGCTAATATCAAGGCTATGCCAACCAACTAAGATAGCCCAACACTCGCACAATAAATGGGGAAAATAATGTTTGACACCATGGTTCAATCCTATGACCTCTGGCAGCCCACATCAATGCTATGCCAACCAACTAGGCCAGCCCAACACTTGCACAATAAATGTGGAAAATAATGTTGACACTTGGGTTCGATCCTATGACTTCTGGTTTGATCTGTACGTTAAGATCAAACGCTTACCATTCTACTTGGTGTTAGTGAAGACGCTACTATATTTCTTTATACATTCAAGAGTGTGGGCCCAAGTACATTTTTTTATCTTGTATACCAGTAGCTAGATCGAGCGTATCAATAATTTGTAAGAAATACAAGTACACAAATATCACAAAGAGAGACACAACAGTTATGGATCTCACAGATTTCATCCATCAATGTTTGGACCAATAAGGACTTTAAGTGAGGCCAGATCCCTTTGAACATCCCCAAAACGATAATTCATCTTAGGTGTTCTAAGATGCAATCTTTCATGCATTGGAAAGGAAGACAACAAAATTTCTACTTCATTACTAATATGGACCTTGAGGGTCATAACATCGATATCTGAGATCTCAAGCTTTTGCACATTACAGCAAACACGTAATTTAAGATTCACTAACTTGACATTTGGCCCAGAGATTCTTAGATTCAGAGGCAATTTACAATGTTCCATACGTAGACTTAATATGTTAGACATATTGTGGCTAAGAAATGGAATGCGCGACAAATTTAAGCTTACGAGTGAGTTGCAATGACTGCCCAAACTGGATTCCACATAGCAGGACGTTAAATCTAAGTACTTTAACCTGGATAATATATCGATAAGCTTTAAACAGAAGGTAAACGGTCTATATCAAGTGGATCACCATTGCATGACTGACAAGATTGACTAGAATAACTCCACTGTTGCAAGCATGGAAAGAGCATGCCCTTGTAAGCTTGCACATACAGATTGGGCGTCGTCTATCTGCTTTAAATCTTCTCCATCTTCAAAATAAAAATGATGACCATCAAATCTTCTACAGGACAACCGAAGTCTAAGGCGTTTGAGCACTTGAGCACTTCTTAATATGAATTTGGCAAATTCAAGCTCATTATGCGTATTGGAGAATCCAGACAACTCCATATAATAAAGGTGTTCATGCTGCAAATCAGGCCACTGTGGGTTTCTTTCTTCTCTACAAACAGGACCTCCTACCTGCTCTCGTATTGCCATAAAAATTGCATCCCATTATTATTCTCAAAAGAGCATGAAACATTTCATGAATATATAACAGAGGGGCGCTTCTCTAGGATTACAATAGCAGGGAAGTCGTGTACAGATTTTCATAAAAGAACAAAAAAAAAATTTACTGAAAAAGAAAGTGACATATAGTTAGAAGACGCAGACTAAACTACATAGCAATAGCATACAATGTGTGTAGGAGTGTGTAGAAAGGGCATCTTGAATTCACGTTCTCAACATAATACCTCAAAGCAAGTCCATGTAAATGGCTGTTTTTCAAGTGAAGGGGAAAGTCAACTGTCAGATTCTAAAAAATCTTCATATTCCTCATACATAAATTTAAAAAAAAAAAAAAAAGTGTGTTGTGTGATAATTTTACTCTTAAAATACTTCCCTCAATGGATATTTTCAAGAAAGTAGTGCATATTCAAGGCAGAAAAAATAGCATGGCCAACTTCAAAAGCAAGTTATGAACAAAGGGATAAAAATAAATTCGAGTGAATTTTGTCCTGAAATGAGTATTACAAAAATTGATCATGTAAAAATGCCAACAAAGCAAAAATCTCAATGCAACATAAATGTTGTGATGACTTACCTCAAGACAAAATTCCTCCAGAAGAGGACATGCACCAAGAACTGGAGCAAAATTCCATAGATCCACTTCCTCACAAGGTTTCGGGCAAGGATGACCTCTTGTCATAAGAACTAATATCCTAACTTTGCGAAACACTTGAAATGTTGGAGGCAACCGCAGCATCTGAGTGTTGGGGGAGGAGGGGGGGGGGGGGGGAGCGTATCAATAAAAACCGTAGGAAATATAAGCATAAAGACATCACAAAGAGAGAATACAGTTACCTGGTACGGTGTTTGGACCAATAAGCACCTTAACTTAGGCAGAACCCTTTGAACATCCCCAAAACGATAATTCATCTTAGGTGTTCTAAGATGCAATCTTTCAAGCTTTGGAACGGAAGATAACAAAATTTCAACTTGGTTACGAATATCGATCTGGATGGTCATTACATTGAAAAGTGAGATCTCAAGGTTTCGGATATTATGGCAAGCAAGAAATATGAGATTCTCCAACTTGAGATTTTGCCCAGAGATACTTAGATTCAGAGGCAATACACAACCTTCCATAGATAGACTAGTAAGATTAGGACAACCAGATAATATGTCAGACAACTCATGACCAACAAATCGAATGCACCTCAAATCTAAGCTCAAAAGTGAGTTACACAGACTGATAAAACTGGTTTCCACATAGCAGGCTGTTAAATCAAAAAACTTTAACCTGGAGAATCCATCAATAAGCTTAAAAGAGAAGGTAAACGGTCTATCAAGTGGTTCACCATTGCATGACTGACAAGAATTACCAAGATAAAGCTGTCTAACATGAAGCCTAGCAAGAGTTTGCATCCACTGTTCAAGATGACAGATATGATCTTTCAAAAAGCAACAGTGCATAAAAAAGATTTTTAGCTCACGACCAGAGTAAAGCTGCAGGCATTGATTGACGGCTCTAAAAAACCTTTGCTTATCACCATACGAAACATGATCGTGATACTTTTTTGAGATATCAAGTGTGGAAAGGCAGGAGAATATCAATCTATCGTTCATGGTCCGAATTCTCCTCCACCTCCTCGACAAAATGGTTGTTCGTGACGCTTCAACGAGTTTCAACCGTGAAGCAATATTACATAGAATATCATCTGGTAACTGGTCAAAGAACCCATTGTTATCTTCTTCTCGTGCAATGACACGTAGTTTTTTGTTACTGTAATCGACCCGTTTACGAGAAGAATAAATAGCTATTGTGATACCCAACCCTGCCATGGTCCATACCGCCAAATTGGAAAATATGATTCCCGTGCCTGAAACTTAGTCGTACATTGTGTATTAGAACCAAAATTAATACAACTCAATATACGATCAAAATTTGTATGGCGTCAAGTTAAGCTTTCAGAGAAACCACCCTTAATGTAATTCACAAAACAACCAATCTTTGATTGAGACAGAGCCATCCAGAAAAATAATAAGATACACCCTTTTGGAGAGACAAGACACCAAGATTGCTTATCTTCATGGAAAAAACTACTTGTTCCCTATCCTTCTTTTACATATAAAATAAAAAATCAAATCAAACTGAGGATGTATTTAGTAAAATCTAACAAATTTGAAGAGTCGAGACACCAAGAAAGTAACTTTATCCTCATGGAAAGCACTACTTGCTTCATAAACTTCCTTTTATATTAAAAGAAGAGGATCAAATCAAACATGAGACTAAAGATGTATCCACTATAAACAAACAACTTTGGAGAGTCAAGACACAAAGATAGCCACTTTAAAGTAAAGAGCGAATCAAACCCGCAGTTTATTCACTAAAAACAAACAACTTTGGAGAGTCAAAGACACCAAGATAGTAACTTCATTTCCTTCTTTTGCCTTAACAGATGATCAAATCAAACATGAGACTATGTCAGGACCCGTGACTTTCGTTTTTCTCGACATGATGACATCAGCATCTAGTTGGCTGATATCACCCTTGTTTACACCTTAAAGGGGCGGAGAGTATAAATAGAGAGCACACCTGATGTAATAGT
The DNA here is from genome assembly GCA_026214975.1 of Gentiana macrophylla. Classification (NCBI taxonomy): domain Eukaryota; kingdom Viridiplantae; phylum Streptophyta; class Magnoliopsida; order Gentianales; family Gentianaceae; genus Gentiana; species Gentiana macrophylla. The sequence goes on along the minus strand of JAOBSW010001055.1, from coordinate 67,199 downwards.
TTATGCGAATTGATATCAATAATACTATTTCTGTCTTCTTTTCCCTACTTTCTACTCTACTCTTATCCTTCTCCCCCAATTTCCCCCTCTCTCCCCCCATTCTTCCTTAATTGCTGGATCCGGAACCCTAGGATCCTGTTATCTGGTAACAGAGACTGATTCTGTCACCTGTACATTAAGAAATGGTTGAAGGAACTCGTGCTAAATCTATCGAAGAACTCTGGGAAGTTTTGCAGAAAACGAGTGAAGATCAATCGAAGGTGAATGATGAGCTTCGGAGGAAGTTTGATCATGTTTTCGAACAATTGGAGTCACTTAGAAGTCTGATTCAATCTGCAGTTAATGCAGATGAGGTGTTTGAAGAAATGTCCCACCCAAAATCTGTGTATAGTGCTGAACTCCAAGGAGCTGAGGACATTTCGGATGAAAAGAGTGATGATGTGCTTGATGCTCCAAGTTTTGTGCTAACCAAAGAATGTTTCACCAATATGTTTGATACAATAGGAATTAACTCAGTCGTAGAAGATATTTTTGGTCTAGGTGATTCAGAAAATAAAGCTCTCAAGATGTTCGACAACTTGATTGAGCAAATTCAGGAAAGTGAATTCTCTTCCCTTGAGGCTGGAGTTCAGCGAGTTCATAAGGCTGAGCAGTCATTACCATCCAAGCTTGAAGTTGTGGAAGTTGCCTACGAAATGTTCGATGAAATGCCCCAGTCAACAAAAGAGCGTCCAGTGCTACTCTTGTCGATGAAACAGCCTCAAGTTTTGGGAAATTATGATTCGCACTCGACCATTACAGCAGAAATTTGGATTGATGAGGCATTAGTTGAGCTTGGTTCGCGGGGTAAAGAGGAACAAACGTTAATCGAATCAACAGAAGTTGATGCGGGTGAGCAATCATCCCCATCAAAGTTTGTAGGTGTGCATGATGCCCATACCCACCAACTGTTTGATGAGAGTCCAATTAAGCTTGCTAGTCCAAAATTTGGTTACAACCTATTCGATGAAATGCCAGGGTTGTAGTAGTTGTACTCGGTAGAGCCACATGCAAATATGTATGCTAACCAAGATTCTGCATTTCCATTAGATGGTGTTGCACGGGTGTTTGATTCGGGGATCGGTGCAGCTGGAAATGTTCCCGCAAATGTTTCAAACCTTGAGGAAGAAGGAGATATCTATGTGTCTCGTAGGCATGCTTCTCCCCAACAAATGCAACTACATGGCCTTTGTATAAGTAAGCAAGGGGAGACTGATCTCATAAAAACCATGGCCACTCAGGGTTCAAGTCTTGATGTTTCAAGGTTATCAAAGACACTTGACGATCATGAGTATTCTGCTTTTGAAGGCGAGGAATCAATAGACGATATTCAAAATGTTTATATAGCCAAAAAAATGCTGGATGCTGCTAATCTTTGTCATCTTCAAGGAGTGGTACGATTCGTCTTGAAACGAGATGAGAAGGGTAATGCAGATATTGTCTTGATTGGTAAAGACGTCATGTTTTATTTTGATCCGGGTGGAAGTGGAAGCTGCTACCACTTATGAGTTTGGGAAGATATGTTTGAGCATATGTCGAGAACATTTTTTGAGAAGTCGATGGGGAAGTATGTGGATTTTAGGATTGCAGCTGACTACAATCACATGGAAATAGCATTGGACACACTATTCTTAGTTACCAATGCCAAGAGGAATGTTGCACATACCGTGTGTATAGATTTTGATTTTGGACTTACATCTAAAAGTATGGATGTTGTGGCTGTCTTGGGACTTATTTCAGGTGTAATTCATAGGCATCAAATGGGAGTTAGAAATTGTGAAGATGCCTCCCGGATTTCCCACTTGATGATATCCAAGCTGATAATTCAAGAAAGTTCCTGCTGCGGAGAAATGTGGCTTATAAGCATATGAATTGGGCTGGAACTACATTACCTAGGCTCAAATACACTTACGACATTGAAATCAGTGTTGCAGCCGAGCCTACGGATTTTGTATTAGGCAAAAAGAAGAAAATTCATGGGCACATTTTGAGTAAGGGGTATGAGATTCATCATCTTATCATGCTTGAATTTTTGGACGGAAGTTGTTGCCCAAAATTTTCGGTTGGAGTCTATGCAGGTTTGGCATGCGTTAAGGGTTTCCTTGCAACCATTTCATTCTCTCCGCTGTTGAGGATAAAGTCAGGACATACAGGTCTTGATCACATACAGTCAAGACATATAGCTCGATCTGGTTATGTCCTGCAAATTGCTGATAATGAGAGCTACCTTTTAACTGATGATGGTGTTATATTGTCCTTCGATTCAGGTGGTAGTTCCTGGTCCCTTATGGACTGTCATCACTTCAAGCCTAATGGTGATAAGCAGAATTTGGATTTTAGGTTGGTGAGCATAATGTCGAATTTTATTGTACGACTTTTCCGGTGGATGTGCTATCATTCCCGACAAAGTGCCTAAGGAGTAAGGTCTCAAGCGGTCCAGCAGCTATTTGATACCGTGATTCCAATTGTTTGTAGGCTGAGAAAGGCTGAATGGCCAAGAATTACTTCATGGTCACGAGCATTGGTCTACTATTGTTATCACTCAGTTGGCACTGAAGATTGATTGCATCCATGATTCTGCAAGGCCACTTATGATAGCTGAGGATGTAAAAAAGGTTCTAAAGGATGGCTTACTAATAGGAGCTGTTGTGTTTGGTGTTCCAGCCAAGGCCACAATCAAGGATGCAGACAAGGACGATGAATATAGTCCATGTGAAACTTGGTTGGAGAATTTCGTGTGGGATCCGGGTCAGTGTGCCCTTTTCATCTACATCCTTGAGGACAAGGATGTTTTTGAGGGGGTGGGAAAGAGGATGATACCAATGGGAATGGTATTGATGGTAAAAGGGATGATGCTGTGAATGATTGTTGTGGATGATAAGGTAATGATACTGTGAATGTATTGATGATAATGTGATACAAATGGGATGTCAGAATGGTATTGATGATAAGGGGATCATGATACTGTGAACTGCTACTGTGGCTTCAAATGAGAAATGAAGATTTTTATTTTATTTTTGGTGTTGAATTTTTTTTTTCTTCATACATATCCTTGAGGACATGGCTGTTTTAAAGGGGAAGGAGATGTCAGGACCCGTGACTTTCGCATTTCTCGACATGATGACGTCAGCATCTAGTTGGCTGATATCACCCTTGTTTACACCTTAAAGGGGCGGAGAGTATAAATAGAGAGCACACCTGATGTAATAGTTTATGCGAATTGATATCAATAATACTATTTCTGTCTTCTTTTCCCTACTTTCTACTCTACTCTTATCCTTCTCCCCAATTTCCCCCTCTTTCCCCATTCTTCCTTAATTGCTGGATTCGGAACCCTAGGATCCTGTTAGACTAATAGATGTGTCCAAGAAAAACAAACTTCTTTAGCGAGCCAAACACGAAGATAGCAGCATTATACTCGTGGAAACATTACTTGCTTCCTATCCTTCTTTTACATAGGGAAAAAAAATCAAATCAAGCATGCAATGTATAATGTTCCGTAAAAGCTATCAATCAAATTTGAAGTGTCAGGACACCAAGATAGTAACTTTATCCTCATGGAAAACACTCCTTGCTTCATAAACTTCTTTTACATCCTAAGTAGAAGATCAACCAAACATGAGACAAAAGATGTATCCACTAAAAACAAACAACTTTGGAGAGTCAACACCAACTTAACAACTTTATCCTCGTAAAAACACTACTTGCTTCCTTTCCGTCATTGACATAGGAAAAAAAAAAAAAGATGAATCGAACGCGCTGTGTATTCAGTAAAACTAACCAAATTGAAGAGTCAAGACACCTAGATAGAAACTTGATTCTCTCAAATATTTGCTCTAAAAATCCACCAAAAGAGCCAAATTGATATATTCCCACTAATGCACACCAAAACAGCTAAACAAATAAAAATTAAATAGCAAAGGAAGAGAATGTTACCTCCCAAGACTGCAGCTTTGATCCACATAATTCCAGCTTTGATCCTCTAAAGATAGAACTCTGGGGCGGCGGGAGTGGGAGGAAATGGGTCACTTGAAAAAAAAACGAGATGAGATCACCGTATCCGATTTGTGTATACAATTTGATTAATGCAAGTAAAAGCGACGTCGTTTTATGTGTGTTTTATTTTTGGTTTTTGTTTTTATTTTTATTTTATTTTCTTCAAGAAATAAAAAAACAACGTCGTTTTTTTGATAATCAAATTTGGCAATAATAAATGGACAGTATCTCATCCCCTCTAATAGGTAAAGTTTGATTTGAGGAGAGAGGTTTTTATTTTTTATTTTATTCATTTACAGAAAGAGAGGTTTTCATTTACAAATTAGAGAAGAATGGCGGGTTGCTCTGCCTCTGCCGGTCCCTCCATAACAAACATTTTTACTTAATCTGCAGCATTCATAAATCCTTATACATCACAGTATTATTCTTCCTTCTGATCGCTACTTTGTATTCCGATTTCTGTTCGTTTCCGTGCTCAATGGGGAAGAAAGCTGGAGTCTCAAAAGGTATATCCTCTTCCTTCCTGCTATTTAATTTCTTTTATCTGTTTCTACTTCATATTGCTTGTGTGCTTTACTTTCTGATTTTAGTATGTAATAATGAGGTATACGAGTTTGGCTATTTGTTTTGGTTGAATTTTTCTTTTGTATTTCTCCCAGCAAAGAGATTGGTTTCTAAATTAAAAAGAAAAGAAAAGAAATAGTAGCCCTACGATACTAATTTGGTGTCTCAGTGGAGGATAATCCTATTAAGTGAAGTTGAGTAGTGTAAAATATTTGATACAATCTGCATACAGGTGCATTTCGATTTATCTTCGTTATCAGATTGTCGATTGCTTGGTCCCAGACAAATGATTTGTTGTTCTGTGAACGAGTTTAGCTTATTTTGATTCTGATCAACAACTTTTACATTACTGATTTCAGATAAAGGGATCATATTTTCCGATTTGCCAATATGGGCCGTGATAGGGTTGGGCATCACAATGGCTCTGAAAGCCCTGCATTCTTCTTGTAAAGCACGAGAAGAACATGACAACGATAATAGGATTGACCGATTACCTGATGATATTCTAGGTAATATTGTTTCGCGGTTAAGACCCACCGAAGCTTCACGAACAAGCATTTTGTCCAGGAGGTGGCGGAATATTTGGACCATGAACCATAAAATGATATCCTCCTGCCTTTACACTCTTGATATCTTTAGAAAGTATCATGATCATGTTGCTCACGATGATAAGGAAAGATTTTTAATGCTGTCAATCAACGCCTACAACTATACTCTCGTCGTAAGCTAAAAGTCTTTTTTATGCACTGTTGCTTTTTGAATGATCATACTGATCATCTTGTACAGTGGATGCAAACTCTTGCTAGTCTTGATGTTGCAGAGCTTTATCTTGGTCATTCTTGTGAGACATGCAATGGTGATCCACTTGATAAAGCATTTACCTTCTCTTTTAAGCTTATCGATGGATTATCCCGGTTAAAGCACTTAGATTTAAAGTCCTGCTATGTGGAATCCAGTTTGGGCAGTCATTGTAACTCACTCGTAAGCTTAAGTTTGTCGCACCTTCCATTGCTTAGTCACAATTTGTCCGACATATTACTGTCTTGTCCTAACCTTCAAAGCCTAGGTATGATACATTGTGCGTTGCCACTGAATTTAAGAATCTCTGGACCTAATCTCAAGTTGAAGAATCTTGTATTACTTGTTTGCCATAATGTGCAAAAACTTGAGATCTCAGATATCAATGTTATGACCCTCAAGATCGATATTAAATAGCAAGTAGAGGTTTTGTTGTCTTCCGTTCCAAAGCTTGGAAGATTGCATCTTAGAACACCTAAGATGAATCATCGTTTTGGACATCTTCAAAGGGATCTGCCTCAGTTAAAGTACTTATTGGTCCAAACATCGTACCAGGTAATGAATGAAATTTGTGAGTTCCTTAACTGTTGTGTCTCTCTTTGTGATGTCTCTGTACTTGTATTTCTTACAAAAAAAATTGATATGCTCTTGCCCCCTCCCCCCCACACTCACATACAAAAAGATCATGCGGTTGCCTCCAACATTTCGAGTGTTTCGCAACATTAAGGTATTAATTCTTATGACGAGAGGTTATCCTTACCCGGAAGCTTGCGAGGAAGTGGATCTATGGAATTTTGCTCCAGTTCTAGGTGCATGTCCACTTTTGGAGGAATTTTTTCTTGAGGTAAGTCATCGCAACATTTAGGTTGCATTTTTTTTTTGAAGGGACGTTTAGGTTGCATTGAGATATTTGCTTTGTTGGCATTTGTACACATTGACTTAATTTTTTTTTTTATACTCATTTAAGGACCGAATTTACCCGCATTTGTTTTGCTGCTGGGGTCTCCTCCATTATAGACCCTTGGGTTTTTTTTATTTTTAATTTAGACAAATTAGCATTTGATAAATAAAGTAGAAATCACTCAAAAAACCTCTACCTTCATGAGAAGACTTCCTATTGCTGCTCATCCCGGTAGCAACACCAACTGGTACCTCTAATGCTTTTTTGCTGCACAAGAGCCAAAACTCCTTCGAAAAGTCTAGTGTATATTTCCGTTTCTTTGCTCCTCCGCCACCTCTTTGCCAAGAAAGAACCTTAATTTCGAACTCAACAGCAATGAATCATCTTCCTTGACATTATCACCAGGACACTCCCACTCTATAACCAAGAGCTGATCGAGCTCTTGCCACAAAACCTTCTGCTTGTTTAGATATTTGGTCATGATCTTGATTGAATGGTTATTAATAGAAGAACGAACTTGGGTTGATTAGTTTTTGACTTCCTTGCTAGAAGATGAATTCGACATTGTCTGGTTTTGAAGGGTCGAAATCTTTTCATTCACCTAAAGCTTACTGGCCTAATAAAACCTCTGGCTTGTAATATCTGATTGAATGAAGTCTTGAAGTTAATCTTTTGTGCAAAAACACACTCCTACACACACATTGATATATGCAATTGCTTTGTAGTTTAGTCTTTTCTTCTAACTATTTGTGACTTTCTTTTCAGTAGCTTTTTGTTTTTCATTTTCCTGAAAATCTGTACTTGACTTCCTGCTATCGAAATCCTAGAAAAGCTGCTCCTTTTGTTTTAAGTCATGAAATGTTTCTTCATGTTCTTAAACAATAATTGATGCAATCTTTATGACAAATACGCAGATAGGAGGTCGTGCTTGTAAACAAGAAAGAAAGGCAGAAGAATGGCCGGTTTTGCGGCATCAACACCTTCGGTTGATGGAGTTGTCTGGATTCTCCAATACGCAAAATGAGTTTGAATTTGCTAAATTCATAATAACAAGTGCACAAGTGCTCAAATGCCTTAGACTTAGGTTATCATGTAGAAGATTTAATTTTGATGATTTTTATTTTGAAGATGTAAAAGATTCAGAACAGATAGACATTGAAGTGGCGGAAGCAGTATGTGCAAACTTACATGGGCATGCTCTTTCCATGCGTGCCGGAGTGGAGTTGTTGTCCTAATTACTGTTAGGGCTGAATTTGTTTATTATTGTTTAGTATCAAATTCCTCATTGTACCGATAATATTGCTGGAATTTGTGAGTTCAACTTTTCTGGTGTAATATCAAATTCCTCATTCTATCAATAAAATTGCTGGAATCTGTGGATTTGATTTTTGCTTGTTTAATATCAAATTCCTCATGGGGAAATTGCTGGAATTCATGTATAGTCTGGGCATTTATTGTCAGGACCCTTTACTTTTGTGCATTTCCTGTTATGATGACATCAGCATACTGTTAGCTGATGTCACTCTTGTTTAAATTGTTATAGGGTTGTAATTGGGCGGGAACTATAAATAGAAAGCATATCTCAGCTAAATTGTGAGGTATTAGCTCAGCTAAATTGTGATCAATAAACTCGTCTGCTCGCTTTTCTCTCAATTTCGACTGTTCTTCTCTCTTATGAACCTTAATTTCTCTTTAATTCCCTAAATTGCCGAGTCTGGATCCCTTGGATCCTGTTACATGGTGTCTGAGCTTCATCCTGCCACTTGTGGAGTAAGAAATGGCTGAAGGAACGCGAGCGAAATCGATCAAGAACTTTGGAAAAGTCAGCATAAGATGACGCCTTTTTCTGAGATGTAGAGTCGATTAAGAGTTTGATTCATGCAGTGATTAAGAAAATGGAGTCTAGGAATGAACCTATGGTTGAGGCATTTCATCATACCATATCCTCGCATGCAAAGGTGGATCCAGGAATTTATTCTAGTGGCCATCGCGTCTCAAAACTATATTTTTCTATCAAAATTTGTCCGTGGGTCACGGAGCCTAAAACTACAATATTTAACAACAAAAGACAATTTTTACCAGTAAAACTACATCATTTTAATACTAAAAAAATCTTAGATCTAAGTGGGGTCACATGACCCCACCCCAATACATGTACATCCGCCCCTGCTCACATGGTTGTGGTAGAGCAGATTTCACTATAGGGTCTTCGATGCATAAAGGTCTGCTACCTACTCCTACCAGACATGGTACTAGAATTAGTCAACATCGACATGAGAGGTATGATATGAGTGTTAAAGTACCTAGAATCTGATTTTCCTTGGTTTGGTGGTGAAGATCCTAAGGAGTGATTTAGAAGATGTGAGAGATAGTTATTATGCATGATATAACTGAAGATGAGAAAGTAGACTTTGTTGAGCTTTTCCTTTGTAACGTTAGGCTCGGGACGGGGCTTACCGAGGAGAATTTCTAGGGAATAAACAACAAAGAGATAAATACGAGCAAGCTTAATCATGGGATGTACCATATAAAACGTAGCTAGCTCTACCCTTCTCTAGCTTAAAAAGGAAACTAGAAACATGATCCACGAGATAAAATACCATATCGCACTATGTCTCAAGTGTAACGAGGCAAAAACATACAAGAGTCATGTTTCTATACTAGGGACTCATCCCAAACACCAACATCATATAACAAATCAAAACACGAGTCCTAAAACACTCGGCTCTCTTTGACTCAACCTTTATTACACATTTATTGATTTTATTGCAAACTTTATTTGATTGATTTTTTTTCTTTTCTTTTTTATTTTTCTTTTCTTCTTTTTTTTTAATTTGAACTTGAATTTTAATTAGGGTTGAGTCAAAGGCCATCATAACATACACATGAAATGAATCGAGCTCCTACCCTCCAATATCGTGAATTAGCTCGTAAAACACACCAACTCCTGCCAATATACACACCACTCTACCACCCCACACTTGCCTAAGCATGAGTGATAAAAAGAAAAGATTAAGCTCAACTCGTAGGGTGTTCAAGGGAATGTAGACCACAAATAAGGCTCGGGGTTGGGAAATTATGGGCTAAATAACGAAGGCTAAGTGTCGGATGAGGGTCTAACCATCCTATCAAGGCTCAGAGGGGTTACTGTGGAATATGTCACGGGATGGCTATTTGGCTCTGGTCGGGTCAAAGAAACGCCATAAATGTCATCCCAAACTCTACCAAGGTCGGCCTTTCTATTTTGTCTCGAAGTTAATGGTATGAGTTCTAGGTAACCGAATTGTGCCTAAGTCTACCATAATCGGTAACTAGTTACCGCGGTTCATGAAATTGAAGCTATACGTGCGTGAAAATCCCATCTCCAAGATAAGGTAGTAGGCCAAGTAACATGCATTTAAACATTCACTAAACCGTTTATCTTATTAACATGAAGGCTCAACATACGAATGCAACATCAAGTCCATGGAAAATTTTAAAAATAGCTCAAATTTTACTGAAGTAGTGACCAAACGATAAGCATACAACACAATGGCTAAAATCAACAACGAAGCAAATATCATAGCTAAGCCTACCGCCCCCCCACTTTAAATGCAACATTGTCCTCAGTGTGAATGAAAAATGAGAAAGAAGGCTTAGCTTAACCCGGCAGAAAGGCGCAAATGAGTGCATATGACATATCCACGAAGCTCCATCTCGTACACCTAAGGCCATGAAACCAAGAAACACGAAAACGCATGCACGGGGAACAACCACCGTGCCAAAAGAAAGCAGTAGATATCGAGAAATAATCAAAAGAATCAATGTCACATACACTATTATAACCAAAAGTACCAAACTTGGATCACATGAGATGAAAAGTTAATAAAAAGAGAAGTGTCATCCATGCATAAAACGTGTGCCAAAATGATAACAATCCAAGTACGGTACGGAAATGGAAATGAAGTTTTCATCCGAGAGCTCTTTTCCTAGGCCAAAATTCTCCACCCTTTTACCTAAGACTCACTCCTAACCTAATCAAACAAAGAAAAAGAGGGTTGTCTCCCACAAGCGCCTTTGTTTTACGTCATTGGCTTGACTTATTGAGAAACTAAAAGAAAAGTAACAAAGCACGAGTGGAATGAAAGAAAAAAAATTGCACATCTTTTGCTCAATAGCATCAAGAACATGGCAATAAAAAAACTTTCATCTACTTTTATTTTTTTAACAAAAATAAAAACATCTACCTAAAATATTCTAAGTTTAAAGTCCTTAGTTCGACTTTCTACCCCCAACAATGCGAAGGATAGTTATACCAAAGGAGAGCAAACCGTTGCGTCTCCCTACACACATCATAAGAATTGAGCACACCTTTAAAATAGAGCAAGAAAAACAAGGGGCTCAATCCCCACCACCATGATTGGTTCAAGAAATTTACCATGCAACACAATGAATTCAACTTCCCCGAATGAGTGCATATGTAATAACAAAGATCCAAACATCAAGCAATAATATTTTGGCTCAACCACAACATCAACATATTCTATGTGATCCACCACCACAGTTTTTTTCAGTAAGGTTCAAAGGAGAAGGAATAAATGATTCACTAGTAGCATGATTCATACCTTCTTCATAACACTCGTGATGGGTGATTACCTCAAGAGTCGACAGTGGAGCAAATAAATTTTCATCATTTTTAGCACTCATCTCAACCTTCCTCTTCTCAATCAATTGCTCTACCCTGTTCTCCAAGTTCTTTAATTACGATTGAGCAAAGAGTAGAATTCGTTTTAATATCCTCAACTCCCGACCTTGCTCTTCCAAAGCTCAGCCGTGCTCTTGCAAATTCCGGCCTTGCTCTTGCAAAGTCTTGTTGATTTGCTCTAATAACATATCGGTCGTACTATTTTGTGGAGGAGGAGGTATTTGTGAAGGTTGAGCATATTGCAAATAGGCATTGGTGTGTTGAAACTGAGAACTTGGAGGACTCCCCCACTCATTGTTGTATGGTGATGTGTATGGGTTGAAATGATAATATGGTTGGAATCCAAAACTATACCACCGAAATTAAAGCCATCATGTCCATATGGATCCATACACTGAGATTCTAGATGTGGCCTCCACTGCTTCTCACGATGTGGCACGTAGCTCCGTATGACAGTCGGCTCTGAATACCATTCTGTAACGCCCCAGACCCGAAGTCTGGTAGCGCTTAATGAGTAATAAATGATCCGATCAAGTGTTTAGGCCGTCGACCTTGGTCTAAAAGTTTTGAATTGATGTGCTATTCACCAAATTAGATCTTTTATTTGTCATTCCCCTTTATTTCCTCTTAAATAAAAAATTGCAATCTTCTTTTCTTTTCTTTTTGGACGGAAACGGTAGCACATAACAACACACATTTTTAGCACATAACAACACACATTTTTTAACGGAAATAGTAGCACATAATACATGCGGAAGTGAAAGTGAAGTTGTTCTAATTATTTAAGCATCTAGTGTTGGGGTTGATTTTTTTTTTCTTGTTTAAAATCAAAATCCTCATAGTATCAATAAAATTCTTGGAATCTCAATCTGAATTGTTGGGTTTCTCACTTTGTATAAATTACCTAAATATGATCACACTCTTCAATGGAAAGGTGGGGATAAACCCCCATTCCCCACATGCTACAAGACGGAAGCCTTCTCTAGCGAGCAAATAGGCAGACGCATTGTCTTGTTTTTTAAGGAAAGAGAAAGAGACATTAACAAACGTAGGTAGTAATGCTTTACAATCCTTTATTATGCTACCAAGATAAGGGTGGTCCTCGGCATAATCTTTCATGCGTTGACTTACATATCCAATCAAAGAATGCCACGTCATTTACGTTTTCTTACTGTTGTACTTACGCCTATAAATAGCGGAATTATACCCTTGTAAAAGACATGTTTTTTTGACAATTGCAATAAAACTCTGTCAATTTGTCGACTTATTTACTCTCTTTAATTACCTCTTAATTGTGATATTTTTCGTGTAATATCAGTCACGTGCTTGCTCGTGACCGTTTGTTTAGTAAACGAATAAAAAATTATATTCAAGCTCGACTCGTTTATTAAGAAAATTTGTTCGAGTTTGTGTTTGAGTTTGACTTTCTACACGATTTTTTGTCTTCAAACTCGAGCTCTACTCGGTAAGGTAAAAAATCAAAATCAAATATATAAATAACAAAGTAAAAAAAAAAAAGCAATATCCAACGTCTACCAAAAATATTTAGAGAATTATATAAATACTTATAAAGATACTCTAGAGTATCAGTTATATGAGTAGATAGTTTATCATCTTATGTCTTAGGGTTAAATTATACATTAATTTGTTAATATAATCACGTTCACGAACATATTTGAACGCGAACAAGCTCATGTTTGTTTTTTTAAGATACAAGCTTGTAATATTGTTCAAGTTTAGTTCGTAAGCTAAATAAACGAACTATTGAGACTTAGCTCAAGTGGTTAATGTTGCAGTTAGTGAATCAGTTAGGATATTAACAGTTAGTTAGCAGCGGTTATTTGGTTGTTAGTAGGCAGTTACACAAGTTAGTAAAGTAGTAAGTGTATATATACATTCAACTAATCTGATGTAAAAACAATGACTGAGATAATGAATTAGTTCATCTTTCTATTCCAGTTTTTTCCCTTTTCCATTTCAATATGGTATCAGAGAGTTTCTTCCGCAAAATCGATTTCCTTCTTTGAATCAATCAAGTTTCTAGCTGGTGAATTTGAGAATCTACTGTCTCGATTCATCAATGGCAGCAGTTGAGCCTCAAAATCCAGAAATTATACCGGTTTCCAGTCCGTTATACATTCATCCGAATGAAAACCCTTCCTTAGTTCTGGTTCAGCCAATTCTCGATGAGAATGGCAGGAATTATCACTCTGGAATAGATCGACAAAAGCGGTCTTGATTATGAAGAATAAAGCTGGTTTTATTGATGGATCTCTACCTAAGCCAGCTGTGGGAGATCCGAAGTATAATGCATGGGAGCAATGTGACATAATGGTCACTACCTGGATTCGAAATTCAGTAGCTAAACAGATATCACAGAGTCTTCTATGGATTAACAAAGGTTTCAAGATGTTTGGGAAGATCTCAGGGACAGGTTTGCTAATCTAGATGCGTTTCGTTTATCAGATTTATTAGAAGAGTTTCATACCACTAAGCAAAACGGTTCCACCGTGACTGAATATTTCACCAAAATGAAGATATTGATTGATGAGATAAATGTTACAAACACATGCACCTAGTTGTACTTGTAATCCTGCTTGTAGATGTCAAGTAATTCCTACTTTTGTTGGATACAATGAGAGAGAATGTGTGATCAGGTTCCTAAGAGGATTGGATGATCATTTTGAACCTGTGATGTCACATGTATTGCTTATGTCTCCTATACCTAACATCAAGGTAGTTTTTGGTTTAGCTCTTAAATTTGAGAGACAGAAGGGACATGGAGGTCAAGTCTCACGTTTTGGAGAGTCTACTGTGATGTTTAATCGAACTAATATGTCTCAAAATGGTCAGAATCAACAAAGTGAAAATAGAAGGCCTATTAGCAATAATGCAGGAATGGAGACCAGGAAGTACAATGGTCAGTCAGGCAAGAAACCACAGTGCACTTTTTGTGGTTTGATAGGTCACACTGAAGATGTATGCTACAGGAAACATGGTTTTCCACCAGGTTTTAAGCCAAGAAGCAGGATAAACATGGTGGAAGCAGCCAGTGATCAACCTGATGTGCAATCAGAAAAGGATAACAGCAGTGGGAGTAATACTACTGTTACTCTTACTCAACAAGAATACAGTCAGTTCAAGCAGCTTTTATCTGGAAAGCAAGAGTCCACAGATCACCAAAGACCTTATGTGAATCAAGCATCCGTGTTATCGCCTTCTTTTCACCATCAAATGAGTTAAATGCAGGTGATCCGTCTAATGTGTGGATTTTGGATTCAGGGCCCCAGATCATGTAGTCTTCGATGATGAGTCATTTTGTTAGTCATGAAGCGATTCGAGAATGTCCATGTTAATCTACCAAACGGCGAGGAGTGTCTTGGTGTCACATATTGGTGATGTCTGATTAACTAAGAATCTTTTGTTAACAGGGTGCTTTGTATTCCCGAATTTCAAGTTCAATCTTATATCATTAAGTAGGGTTACACAAAATCCTAGGGTAAAGGTTTTGTTTGAATCTGATAAGTGTATTATACAGGATCAGGATCATGGGATGATTGGATCGGTTGAAAAAGAGGGGTTTGTATGTCTTTCAACCAAATAGATTAGTCTCATGCAATATGGCGCTTTTCAAAACAATAATGAGTGGTACCGATGATATGCTATGGCATTACAGGTTAGGGCATCCGTCTCACAACAGGCTGAGGAAGATTGCACAACAGTTACCTGAGGTTCAAGTTCCAGGAGACACAATCTGTCATGTGTGTCCACTAGCAAAACAGAAACAATTATCTTTCAGTTTGAGTCAGTCTGTTGTCAAATCAATTTTTGAGTTACTTCATATTGATTTGTGGGGGCCTTACCCTTATGAAACTATTCAAGGGCGAAGGTATTTTCTTACTACAATTGGATGACTATAGTAGATATACTTGGATTTACTTACTACATAATAAATCGAGGCAAGAGCCATTGTGCGAGTTTTATCAATATGTTGTTACACGTTTGATGTTCATATAAAAGTCATCAGGACAGATAATGGTAGTGAGTTTGATATGGTAGATTTCTATGCTGCAAAAGGTATCATACATCAGACTTCTTGCACACACACACCTCAACAAAACGGTTTGGTAGAAAGGAAACATCAACATGTGTTAAATGTGGCTAGAGCCTTGAAATTTCAGGCTTCTCTACCTATTAAATTTTGGGGTTTTTGTGCGCTACATGCAAATCATCCGATCAATCAGACACCAACACCACTTCTAGATCATAAAACACCATTTGAAAAACTTTTGGGCAAGAGCCGAGTACAAAGAGTTTAAGGTTTTTGGATGTCTTGTTTATGTGTCTACTATAAAACACAACAGGTCCAAGTTTGAGCCTAGGAGTGTGGCTTCAGTTTACTTGGGACATTCTACTACTACAAAAGGTTACTTAGTCTATAAATTGGATAGTGGAGATATTGCTCTTTCCAGAAATGTGGTATTCCATGAGAGGTGTTTTCCTTTTGAACACCCCTCTTTAGCAAATTCTGATTCTAATGATGTAGACATCTGTATGCCTGCTCCTATTTCACCCCTTCCTGCTGATGATTACAGCATACCAATACCACAAACAGGAGTTCAGAATGATTCATGACAAATGGCAAGTGGAGAGTCTCTTCAATCAAACCCAAGATCATGAATGATACTCGCGTGGTGATCCACCTACCGAAAGTCACATAGAGCAAGACACCCCCCCACACATCTTCTTCAGATTTCATATGCTCACAGGCGCCTTTCTACTCCTCACTCCATTGTTTGTCATGTTGATAAAGAGGAGGAGCCTACAACCTATAATCAGGCGATTCACGAGTCTAAATGGCAAGAGGCCATGGCCAAAGAAATTGAAGCACTTGAAGCTAATCAAACATGGAGTGTTGTGTCCCTACCTCCCCACAAGAAAGCTATTGGGTGTAAGTGGGTCTACAAAATAAAATACAAACCAGATGGTTCTGTGGAAAGGTACAAAGCCCGGTTGGTGGCAAAGGGTTACACACAAATGTATGGAATAGACTACCAGAGACTTTTTTCCCGATGGCTAAAATGGCCACTATCGAACTCTTCTAGTCAGCCAGCATCTGCAAAAGTTTGGCATCTCCATCAATTAGATGTCAACAATGCTTTTTCTTCATGGAGACTTGCATGAAGAGGTTTACATGAAGTTGCCTCGAGGTTTCACACGATATTCCAAATCCAGTCTGCAAACTTTCTAAGTCATCAGATGGTCTTAAATGGCAAGCAGCAATGGAATGCCAAGCTTACAAAGCTGACCTTAATAGATCAGGGGTTCACCGGTCAAGAGTGACTACGCTTTATTCACCAAAGTGGATCGGACAAGATTTTATTGCTCTCCTTGTGTATGTGGATGATGTTATTTTGGCTAGTGCAACTTTGCATCGATTCAACTTGTCAAAGATTACTTGCACAAAGGCTTTCAAGATTAAGGACATTGGACCACTCAACTATTTTCTAGGGTTGGAGGTGAACAGGACATCTACCGGTTTAGTGATCTCACAAAGAAAATATGCTACTAATCACATACAGAGTTTGATGTCCTTGGGGCCAAACTCGCAGTCACTCCTATGGATGCCAAACATGCCTTGCAAAGCGTGGAGATTCTCCATTGTTACTGACACTTCCATCTATAGATGATAGTGGGTAAATTGTCAGACTTAACATTTACTAGGCCGGATATTGTTTTTGCAGTTCATCAGTTGAGCAGCCTCTAGATGCTCCAACCCGTAATCATCTAGCATTTTCCACAGAGTGCTAAAATACATAAAAGGCATCCCGATCGGGCCTATTATATGCCGATAAGAATGCCCTGGGTTTCTCACGGCCTTTCTGATCTCAGATTAGGCGAGATGTCCCGAGTCCAGAAGTCTGTGGATCGGTTATTGTCTGCTTTGTGGTCGACTCTAGTATCTTGGAAGGCTAAGAAACAAGGGGCAGATCTAGGAGTTCTCTTGGCGATAGTACAGAGCCATGGTCGCAAATCATGAGTGAAGTTCGATGGTTCAAATACTTGTTGGAAGACCTACGACTTGCGGTCCAAACTCCTATTGCTATGTATTGTGACAATCAGAGTGCCATGCATATTGCTTCAAATCCGTGTTCCATGAACGAACTAAACACATTGAAGTGGATTGTCATGTTGTAAGAGAAAAAAGTGCAAGTTTGGTTTGGTGAAGTCATTACTATTTCTTCGTTTCAACAGCTAGCAGACTGTTTTTCTAAAGCTTTGGACAGCCCAGCATTACATAGGGCACTTCATTCATTTCATGCCACAGCTTGTACAGCTTCTCCCACCCCAGCTTGAGGGGGTCAAGTGCGATTAGTGAATCGATTAGATATTAACAGTTAGTTAGCAGCGGTTATTTGGTTGTTAGTAGGCAGTTACACAAGTTAGTAAAGTAGTAAGTGTATATATACATTCAGCTAGTACAGTGTAAAAAACAATGACTGAGATAATGAATTAGTTCATCTTTCTATTCCAGTTTTTTCCCTTTTCCATTTCAATAGTTAAACAGAAATTTTGAATTCGAGTCTCAACGTATGCGTGTAGATTTACTCTCCTCTAGACGAGAGGTAATTTCGTCGTGGAATTTTTTTTTTTACCAACACAACTACTAATAGGTAAAGTTTGGGGAGTGAAAGTCAAACTACGCAGACACGATTTGGACCGAAGTTTGATTTAGTCGGATACCCGAGCTTTCAGAAAAAATCAAAAAAGAGTTTGAGGAGAGAGGTTGATTTTTATTTTATTTATTCATTTAGAAATTTATTTACAGAAAGAGAAGTTTTCATTTACAGAAGAATGGCGGGTTGCTCTGCCTCTGCCGGTCCCTCCATAACAAACATTTAATTTCTGGAGTCTTAAGAGGTAAAAGCTGGAGTCTTAAGAGGTATATCCTCTTCCTTCTCGCTATTTAATTTCTTTTATCTGTTTCTACTTCATTAATTTATTGCTTGTGTGCTTCATTTGCTGATTTTAGTATGTAATAATAGTGAGGTATACGAGTTTGGCTATTTGTTTTGGTCGAATTTTTCTGCCGTATTTCTCCCAACAAAGAGATTGGTTTCTAAGTTAAAAAGAGAAGAAAAGAAATCGTAACCTTACGATAATAATTTGGTGTCTCAGTGGAGGATAATCGCATTAAGTGAAGTTGAGTAGTGTAAAATAATTGATACGATCTGTTGATTGCTTGGTCCCTGACAAAATTTGTTGTTCTGTTAATGAGTTAAGTTTATTTTGATTCTAATCAACAACTTTTACTTTACTGAATTTCAGATAAAGGAATCATATTTTCCAATTTGCCAATATGGGCTGTGAATCCTGTGATAGGGTTAGGCATCACAAAGCCTTGCATTCTTCTCGTAAACGTAAAGTACGAGAAGAACATGACAATGAGAATACAATTGACCGATTACCTGATGATAGTCTATGTAATATCGTTTCGCGGTTAAGACCCACCGAAGCTTCAGGAACAAGCATTTTGGTGAGG
Organism: Gentiana macrophylla; assembly: GCA_026214975.1. Lineage (NCBI taxonomy): Eukaryota > Viridiplantae > Streptophyta > Magnoliopsida > Gentianales > Gentianaceae > Gentiana > Gentiana macrophylla. The sequence goes on along the minus strand of JAOBSW010001055.1, from coordinate 48,674 downwards.
AGGTGGAGGAATATTTGGACCATGAACCATAAAATGATATTCTCCTGCCTTTACACACTTGATATCTTTAAAAAGTATCATGATCATGTTGCTCACGATGATAAGGAAAGGTTTTTGGAAGCCGTCAATCAACACCTACAACTTTACTCTAGTCGTAAGCTAAAAATCTTTTTTATGCACTGTTGCTTTTTGAATGATCATACCGATCATCTTGTACAGTGGATGCAAACTCTTGCTAGTCTTGATGTTGCAGAGCAATGGTGATCCACTTGATAAAGCGTTTACCTTCTCTTTTAAGCTTATCGATAGATTATCCAGGTTAAAGCACTTAAATTGAAAGTCCTGCTATGTGGAATCCAGTTTGGGCAGTCATTGTAACTCACTCGTAAGATTAAGTTTGTCGCACCTTCCATTGCTTAGTCACAATTTGTCTAGCATATTACTGTCTTGTCCTAACCTTCAAAGCCTAGGTATGATAGAATGTGCATGGCCACTGAATTTAAGAATCTCTGGGCCTAATTTGAAGGATCTTATAATACTTGTTTGCTATAATGTGCAAAAACTTGAGATCTCAGATATCAATGTTATGACTCTCAAGATCGATATTCGTAACGAAGTAGAGGTTTTGTTGTCTTCTGTTCCAATGCTTGTAAGATTGCATCTTAGAACACCTAAGATGAATTATCGTTTTGGGGATGTTCAAAGGGATCTGCCTCACTTAAAGTCCTTATTGGTCCAAACATCGTACCAGGTAATGAATGAAATTTGTGAGTTCCTTAACTGTTGTGTCTCTCTTTGTGATGTCTATGTACTTGTCTTTCTTACAAATTATTGATAAGCTCTTGCCCTCCCCACCCCCCCCCACATACAAAAAGATGCTGCGGTTGCCTCCAACATTTCAAGTGTTTCGCAACATTAAGGCATTATTTCTGATGACGAGAGGTTATCCTTACCCAGAAGCTTGCGCGGAAGTGGACCTATGGAAGTTTGCTCCAGTTCTAGGTGCATGTCCTCTTTTGGAGGAATTTTATCTTGAGGTAAGTCATCGCAACAATTACGTTGCATTGAGATACTTGCTTTGTTGGTATTTTTACACGATGACACGCGTATTTATCCTGATGTTGGGGTCCCCTCCATTATAGGCCCTTGGGTTTTTAATTTTTAATTTAGGCAAATTAGCATTGATCGATAAAGTAGATATTACTCAAAAATCCTCTACTAAGCTATAGACGTTGTCTTAACATGCATCTGCGTTGTATTATTTTATTTTTTTTGCTTCAAGCAAATTTGATACCCGAAGGGTTCAGCTTTATACCAAAAATGTAGGTTTTGTATCTTCTTCTTTGTATTAAATGCACTTTGGCCTTCTGCAGTTTATAATGGATGCAATTTTTATGGCAATACACAGATAGGAGGTCATGTTTGTAAACAAGAAACAAAGGCAGAAGAATGGCCAGTTTTGCGGCATGAACACCTTTGGTTGATGGAGTTGTCGGGATTCTCCAATACGCAAAATGAGATTGAATTTGCTAAATTCATATTAACAAGTTGTGAAGTGCTGGAATCCCTTGTACTTAGGTTATCATGTAGAAGATTTAATTTTGATGATTTTTATTTTGAAGATGTAAAAGATTCAAACCAGATACAGTAGACCTTGAAGTGGCGGAAGCGGTATGTGCAGACTTACAAGAGCATGCTCTTTCCATTGATGCAGAAGTGGAGTTGTTGTTGTTCTAATTAGTGTTAATGCTGAATTTGTTCTTTTTTTTTATTTATTGTTTTGTATCAAATTCTTCATTCTATCAATAAAATTGCTGGAATCTGTGAATTTGATTTTTCTGTTTAATATCAAATTCCTCATCGGGAGATTGCTGGAATTCATGAGAAATACTTGAGTGGAGATGGAAGTTTTTATGTGAAGTGACGGGTGAAACGATCAGAATCACACAATGCCTCTACACGTGTGGAGACACCACACAAGTATTTCCTGGAATTCTGGTATGGGCATTTATCGTCAGGACCCTTTATTTTGGGGCATTTCCTGTTATGATGACCTCAGCATACTGTTAGCTGATGTCACTCTTGTTTAAACTGTAATAGGGTTGTAATAAGGCGGGAACTATAAATAGAAAGCATATCTCAGCTAAATTGTGAGGTATTAGCTCAGCCAAATTGTGATCAATAAACTCGTCTGCTCGCTTTTATCTCAATTTGTATTGTTCTTCTCTCTCGATCATGAACCCTAATTTCTCCTTAATTCCCTAAATTGACGAGTCTGGATCCCTTGGATCCTGTTATCTTGTATCAGAGCTTCGTCCTGCCGCTTGTATAGTAAGAAATGGCTGAAGGAACGCGAGCAAAATCGATCGAAGAATTTTGGAAAAGTCACCATAAGATGATGCGGTTTCTAAGCAAGTAGAGTCGATTAAGAGTTTGATTCATGCTGTGATTTAGAAAATGGAGTCTAGGAATGAACCTATGGTTGAGGCATTTCATCGATACCGCATGTAGAGGCGGATCCAGGAATTTATTCCAGTGGAAACAATTGTACCCACTTGCTTACTTATTCCTCATACTTGAACACTAAGGACTACTTATAATGAAAATATATGATAAGATTGCTTACCAAAAGTTATTTATTTTTATAATTGACGATGCCAGAAACCGTCAAGGGTGAAAACAGGTTTATATTCAGGTAATTGGGCTTCGTGTGTATAACCGAAGTGATTTACTGGAGGTTTTGGTGGTGATTTGTAGCTGAGACAATGAGTGGCGGGATTTGTTGGTGATATATGGCTGAGCAAATTAGTGTGATTGCCTAAGTACCCTGAAGATTTTGGGATCAAACTATTAACATAGTTCTGAATTGCGATGACAAAGGTCCTTTTATAGGTTTCCCTTCATGGGGGAGTGATTATGCAAGCATTGAAGTCGTGCTTAATGCCTAAGAATCGTTTTAAAGGCAGTCAGGGTGTATTCATGGTCATGTATGCATGAATCATGGAGACGTTATGAGATCGTGGGTTAATGTCATGTTGGCCGCTTAACTGTTTTTTAGATCGAATAAGACTTGTGCCGAGCTGAAGATTAATAACCGAGATGAGCTTGCACCAAGTCGGCAACATGAGCTAGTAATCATCATATGCCAAACTAACCATAAAAGACATAGGGCGACATGCACCATGTCGGACAGAGGACGCACGGTATCATGTCGATGTGCCGATGGCGATTTGCGAGCTTTTCTGAGTTCAATATATGTTCAAGACCTAATGTTTTAGCCGAGTTTGTTAGACCCATTGATTTAGAAGATCCGAATAATCAGCCCCTCCCCCCACACGTATACTTAAGAAATAATTAGCCCCCCCCACCCCCCAACCCCCCCCAACCCCCCAACCCCCCACAACCCCCCAAGCATAATGTAATTTTTTCCAAGTTTTCGCAGTATGTTAAATTGTGAAGGCGAGTTATCATTCTCGTAATTTTGGTGCCCCTTTGCCTTAGTCATGCAAGGTCTTAACTTGAGATACATCCGCACTGCGGATCCCAGCCTAGGGAGTCTCATTTTTAAGGTATGTTATTTTATCGAGAATTTAGGTCTACGCCTATGTCTTAATCCAGTAAGGTCTTATCTTAGCATTGTTGATCAGACCACCGAGTTTTAGGGCTAGCTCTGCTAGCATTTTTTGTTGGAGATTTTTAATCTGTGTGAACTGAAATGAGCCATACTCCTAGTAATTTCATGAACTCCGATGTCAGTTCATTGGCGAACTTACCTCTAAATTTTTTAAGATTGGTACTTGCCAATACATATAACATATATATAGAAATACTTTATGCAAACTTGATCTGACGCATCACACAAGGACTTCTTTGTTTGAAGTTAGCCTTCCCTGAAGCAGTAATTAATTCAATTATTCAATCTTGATTCGTTAAGAATAGAAAACAAATAAACACTACAATTTTAACTGAGGTTGGAAATCAATTTGATCTCACAATTGCATGATCAAAGAATTAATAATGCTTTAACTGGAAATAGAGGAATTAGCTACTTATCGGCATAATAAAGACGCAAGAAATAATTCGGAATAACTTATTGAATTGTAGAAATAGAAAATGGAGAAGAAATTAGTTGTTGATGAAGTAAAAACCTAGAGTCGGCACAAGAAAAGAGGTCGACAATCCTGAACGTCAACTGAATTCTGAATGCGAAAGTTTCCACATACAGTTGTGGTCCCTCTTCTCATTCCTACGTTCCCAATATATATATATTTTTTGTTTTGAGAATCACGTTCCCAATAATTGTTTCTGGGGTTGGGACTTGGATTATTTTTTAAATAAAAAGTCCAATAATAAAAATAAAAAACCTATTAAAAAAATCAATCCATCTAGAAAATAAAAACCCATAAAAAATAGGAGAATAAAATCCAATAAATTCAGCTTGTTTGTGGAGCCTTGTGATATGGGCATTGGTGGACTTTTTATCTTCACAGTAGTCAGGATTCCGACATCATCAGAAAGTGAAAATCATCAAACTTTAATTCTCGAATTCTTCACTTCTTCAAAATTCGACTCTTGCGGCCAATAAATTCACCATTTCTTCAATTTCCTCTTCCAAGCTCCTCAAACTTGAAAATCAACAAAAACACATACGCACCAAAACATAGTTAATTATGGACTTGCCACTATTTCCCAAACAAAGAAATATATTTCCTCTTCCAAGCACCTCAAACCTGATGTTTTTTGCATTATATGATTTGAAATGACAAATAACAATCATAGATGCAATACATGATTGATTTTTTTGAATTATATTATTTGAAATGATAAATTGTAGTTAGTAATATATGATTGATGTTTTTTGAATTATATGATTTGAAAAATCCTATAAATGCAGTTGAGGATTCGAACTTACGCAAATAAAGAGAGGTTGTACCAAAGTTGTACTTCCTGGGGATTCCAATTTCCTCAAATGAACAGGAGTTTGAGTCTTTTCTTGATATGAAGACACGAGAAAAGGTATAGTAATTCTTTCTTAAAAAGAAATTGTAATTTTTTTCTTTCAAAATCTGATGATGATTTCTTTGTCAGGCTTACACTAACAAAACTATTGAGGATGCAAAATATGTCCTCCATGCTAGAAGAGGTCCATAATGAGAGGTCTAGAAGGAGATGCAAAATATGGCCTCCATGTTAAAGGAGATCCAAAATATGGGTCTACAAGGAGATGCAAAATATGGCCTCCATGTTAAAGGAGATCCAAAATATGGCATCTATGTTAAACGAGGTCCATAATGTGGTTACTAAACCTTCTATCCCTATTTCGCAAGTAAATGGCAGAGCTGTTAAATGAGGTCCTACTAAACCTCCTACCCTATTTTACTTGCAAAATAGGGGTAGGAGGTTTAGTAACCACATTATGGGCCTCGTTTAACATAGATGCCATATTTTGGATCTCCTTTAACATGGAGGCCATATTTTGCTTCTCCTTGTAGATGCATGTTTTGGATCTCCTTTAACACAGAGACCATATTTTGTATCTCCTTGTAGACCTCTCATTATGGACCTCCATTAGCATGGAGGACATATTTTGCATCATCAATAGTTCTGTTAGTGTAGGCCTGACAAAGAAATGATCAGATTTTAAAAGAAAAAAAATTACAATTTCTTTTTAAGAAAGAATTATTATACCTTTTATTGTGTCTTCATTACCGGAAAAGACTCAAACTCCTGTTCATTTGAGGAAATTGGAATCCCCAGGAGGTACAACTTCGATACAACTCTCTTCGGTACAACCTCTCTTTATTTGCGTAAGTTCGAATCCTCAACTGCATTTATAGGATTTTTCAAATCATATAATTCAAAAAACATCAATCATGTATTACTAACTACAATTTGTCATTTCAAATAATATAATTCAAAAATACATCAATCATGTATTACATCTACGATTGTCATTTGTGATTTCACATCATATAATGCAAAAAACATCAATCATGTATTATTACATCTACAATTTGTCATCATGGACGCACTCACAACTAAAGTTTGACACACATAATCACTGACTTAGGAAGAACATTCAACCCTTCATCAAGAAATACAAAATTCACGTTCATCACTTCATTAAATAAGCAAAATTCAAAGGCAACACCACAATATAAATGCAATGTTTCTGAACTAAAGCTCGACACACATAATTCACTACTTACAATAAACATTTCATCCTTCATCTAAAAATACAAAATTCATATTCATCACTCCATTAGAAAAGCACAGTATAAATGCAATATTCAGAAACAGGGTGGGAACTGGACCAAGATAGCACAACTTACACACTACAGTAAATGCAATATTAATGCAAGAATGCAACCTACAACTTACGATGAACATTCATCCCTTCATCTAAAAATACAAAATTCACATTCATCATTTCATGAACATTCATCCCTTCATCTAAAAATATAAAATTCATGTTCATCATTTCATTAAAATAAACAAAATTCAAAGGTAACACTGCAATATTCACTAGATTGAGATTCAGGACCAAGATAGCATCAGGATTTTTAGAACCAAACACTTAAAATGCATCACGTTCATCATTTCATTAAAATAAACAAAATTCAAAGGTAACACTGCAATATTCACAAGATTGGGGTTCAGGACCAAGAGCATCCGGATTTTTAGAACCAAACACTTAAAAAGCATTTATAAATGCAATATTCACAAAAATGGTGGGGATTGGATTATGGACCAAGATAGCACTAGGATTTTTAGAACCAAACACATAAAATGTATCTCACTTCTTCAGAATCAAAATTCAAAACATAAAATCTATCTCACATCTTCGTTAAAAAACAAAATTCAAAGTTAACACTGCGGTATAATAACAATTCACAAACAGAATGGGGATTGGATTCAGGACCAAGATAGCACCAGGATGTTTAGAAGTAAAACATAAAATCTATCTCACCCCTTCAGAATTTTTTCAAAATCAAAAGAGAAAGTCTCACCTCAGAAACAGAAATAGATTAAGGCTATATTTTCAGCCACATTAGCATGCACCTAAATTCGAAATGATATATCAATCATATTTTCAAAATGATTAAACCAAAATTCGAAATAAAAACTAATAAGAAAAGTCCCACCATTTCAGCACTATATCCTTCTTCTTATCAGTGATCACACCAGAATCACCTTCTTCAATTTCACCTTGAACAATATCAACTTCGATGCTTATTTTTTGTCGCTTGAGATTTTTATTTTGAAGAAGCTTATTCGTGTGTGGTCGTTGAAAATAAGAAGGAAGAATATAGTACTGGTCATTGAAAAGAAAAAGGAAGAATATAGTGCTGAAATGACGTGAGTTTTCTTATTAGTTATATTATTTCGAATTTCGGTCTAATCATTTTGAAAATTTGATTAATTTATCGTTTCGAATTTAGTTGCATGCTAATATGGCGGAAAAAATAGCCTTAATTGGAGTAAGGAAGAATGAGGCTTAATGTATTTCAGATGGAGGAAAAAATAGCCTTAATTGGAGCAAGGAAGAATGAGGCTTAATGTATTTCTGTTTCTGATGTGAGACTTTCTCTTTTGGTTCTGAAAAATTTTGAAGGGTGAGATAGATTTTATGTTTTGGTTCTAAAAATCCGGGAGCTATCTTGGTCCTGAATCCAATCCCTTTGTGAATTGATATTCCATTTATACCTTAGTTCTACCTTTGAATTTTGTTTTTTAACGAAGAGGTGAGATATATTTTATGTTTTGAATTTTGCTTTTGAAAATTGTCCTAGATTTCAATGAAATAACAAAATTAAAAAGAGAAACTACCGAGGTGAGATTTTCAATTTATGACGTCTCGTTCCCGAACACCGAGTCCTAATTCGGAATTGAACGTCCGACACGTATATAACTTAAATTTAATTAACTTATATACGTAAGCCTCTAAAACTGATAACACAGTTTAATTTGCGGAAGATAATACGACTCGAGATTTCATTACATTTCTAAGGATAGAATAGAGAATCCAATGTTGATTCCATTACAACATAAATTCAAGAACGTTCAACAAATATCTTCTAAAAGATAAGTGCCAACAAGAGGCCACGAGATCACTCCTCAAAGTACTCAAACACCTCTTCACATGCATCACCATCTCGAGGTGGGAAACAACATAATAAAAGGTAAGTACAAACGTACTTAGCAAAGGGTAAAAGTACTGAATCTACACAAGTCATATCTCATGAATATCAAGCAACATAATAACACATATGTTTCGCTCGCTCACCACACTCCACTAGTCTCACTAGTTGACTCAACCAAAAAAGACATTTGTTACACGTTAATCCAAGGACACTTTCCTAGGTGAGAATGCACTGAGACGTATCCTCAACACCTCTATAGGACATGATTGCTTATGAAGCAATTTATATGGATCATTACACGAGTCCGACACAAGTATCTAAAAGTGTGGAGGTTATTGAACTACCATCCCTCCCAAAAGCTTAAGCTGATGGGGAGGTAGATGTTGATGGGGAGGTAATATTATATCTCAATACGCCCCCTCAAGTGTCGGGAGGTATGTGGAGGTAGATAATTATTATTATATCTCAATACGGCTCAAGTGTAGGCTCATAAGAAGGGAGAGAGGCCCAACACATGATTTTTTTGGGAAGTGTGGCATGTAACATTATATCTCAATACGCCCCCTCAAATGTGGGTCTATAAGAAGGGAGAGAGACCCAACACTTGATTTTTTTATTCTTTTTTGGAAAGTGTGGGCATGTAATACGAGAGAGGCCCAACACTTGGTTTTTTTTTGTTTTAATTGTGCTGGAAGCCGGGTTTGAGCTTGGGATCTCCTGCTCTGATACCATGTTGAACTACCATCTCTCTCAAAAGTTTAAGCGGATGGGGAGGTACATAATTAACATTATAACTCAATAGATAACAATACCGTGAAGCGTGATATAAACGTGCATCACCAAGGATTAACATGTTTTAGCTTTTAAACAAGTCATGTACGTATTTAAGCGATTAATCCAACCACCTAAGTTCATTAAACATAAAGGCTTCCTATAGACCACTAGACCTTAGACAACTCTACCTTACACTACTTAGCACATTGCAAAGAAACATGAGAGTCTAGTCCAATGCCCACGAGGCTAAGAATAAGGTTTCCGGTGATCCCGACTATCTTCCTGCAGAGGGTCTCCACAAGGTGATGAGCCAAATACACCAGAAACGAACCCTTATCTTCGTCATGTTACAAGTAAGGCATTGAACTCAAGTGAACATCACGTAAGGCCAAATGTAGAGTGTTTCAATGCTCCCGTGAGACACGGTGCGAAGCCAAAGCCACTAAAACACGTACACTTAACTTTACAACAATCCACAAAAGGTTTTACAACAATACATAGATAACTCAATAGAGCAACGACAAAATACTCCTTTTTTTTAAACATCACAGCTATAAAAAAAACTACATTTTATCAATTTAAGATATATAGTTACTACCTTTGCTTTTATTTCTCTTTGTCTTTCTATTTTTTTATAACTTCTTTTTCTGGAACCAAAAAAAGAAAGCAAACGTCTCTTTTTTTAAGAACCTGGAACGCATAATGAAATAATAATAGAACATAACAAATAAAACAAATAACAATAAAATAATAAGGAGAATATAGAAAATAAAGGAGAACAACTACATGCTTATACCAAATATATCACAAGTCGACTGACCAACCCCCATTTTTCTTTCCTTACTTTCTTTTTCTTTTCTTTTTTTATTTCTTTTTTCTCTTCTCGGCCGGTACAGCACCGGTTTTTTTTTTCTTTCTTCTTTTCGAAGATAATGAATAATAAGATACAAATATAATATAACAAGAAGAGATATGGTTGAACAGTGAACACCCATTCTTTACCTCAAATCTTTTGAATAAAAGATGTATTATCAACTTGAAGCTTCAAGAGCTCAAGAACACTTGAAGATTCAAACACCAACTCACTTTCTTGCTCCTAGACACATAGATTTGACGTTAGTACAACATCTAAACAACTTGAATCTAAAAATGAACTGAGAAACCTTGTAGATCTAAAAAAAATCTCTAGATCTAGAAACAAACTTGAAAAATCTTGCAAACAAACTTGAAAAATCTTACTTGGATTGAAGAAAAACTTATTTCATCATGTTCTCTTCTTCTTATTGATCATTTGGGATGAGAAATCTACAAATCCAAGGGTTAGATCGTTATAAATCTTGGATTTTCTTCCCTCAAACTATCTTTTCCTCTTCTCTTTCGTTTTCCCTCTTTTCTCTCTTTTCTTAAAAGTGACTAAATGATTTTGAATGCTACAAGTTTAGGGTATTGGGTGTTATAAGGGAATTTGCATTTCCCAAAATGCCCTTACTCCAAGTCCTATATAATTCTTTCTCTACTTAAAATAAATAGAGAAAATAATGATATACCATAAATTATCGAAATGACACTTATGTCCTTTCGTAAAAATACGGGTTATCACAAAATTTCATCGACAATGCCCTAGATTTCAATTAAACAACACAAGAAGAAAAACTACTTGCGAAACTAAAATTAAGGTACAAAGTAAATAGAACTACAATCCGCCCTCCATTTAGTATTCTACCTAGAGAAGCTACCGAGTCTTCGAATTCTGAAGCGTCAATCGACAACGAAGGGTTTTCTTACGGGATCGAACAAAATGGTGGCATCCAAAAAAACAAATACTTGCTTTGTTTTTTTTTGAGAATGTTGGAATACGACATGAAAAAGACGCTTTTATTGCACTCGTCTAATGCTTCGAGAGCACCAGGGATGCTTTACACATTTAAAAACAAAGGAAAAAAAACATTTATTCACCACGATTATTTTTCTGGAAAAAAAAAAATATCATTGATATTGACGGCTTTTATCTTATAAAATACCAACGATAATGACGCTTGTTACACACAATGGAAATGATGTGGGTAATTTCAATGACAATAACGTTTCTTATACATAACGGGGACGATGGTGAGTAATGTCAGTTGCAATGACTGTTTGTAGACACAACAAACGTCAGTGACAGTGACATTTTGTATTGCAGGAATGGAATGAAATGAAATGCTTTTTTCATTCCATTCCATCATTTTGGTGTGCTTGGATAAGAAGGAATGTAAATCTTTTTCATTCCAACAGAATGAAATTGAGTCATTTTCATTCCATCAAAAATCGGATGGAATGGAATGCATTACCACAATCACAACTCACCACCGTCCGATCACCCGCCACCCTGCCACCACGATCACCATCCACCACCGATCACCCGCCATCCCACCATCACAATCACCACCCAACACCGATCACCCGCCGTCATGGCCACCACAATGACCACCCAACACCGTCACCACTGATCACCCGCCGCCACCATTAACCCCACCGATCACCCGCCACCACTGCCACCACGATCACCCGCCACCACCGATCACTCACCGCCACCACGATCACTACTTACCACCGTCACCACCGATCACCCGCCACCACCACTACCACAATTACCACCCACCGCCGTCACCTGTTGATGTCACTACCCGCTTCCGCCACCACACACCATAACCACCTCTCATATCCCTCTGCCGTCACCACCCATCACCCGGCACCTGCCATCTTCCTAAGTATCGGATATTCCAGTCCAGCGAGCACCAAACGTAGTAATGGAATCAAGTCCATTCCAACATTGTCATTCCATTCCAATATAGTCATTCCATTCTATCTATCCAAACGTGTCATAACGGTGTTGGAGTACATTTGTGTTCGAGAAAAATAAAAAATCTATCATAGAAAGTGGTGTTCAAAGCAATTTTATGGTTTCAATATAACCCTAAAAATGACCCCAAAAAAATGTTATGATGTCTCCGTGGTCTTAGGGCTATACTCCGGGGTTGTTTGGAGAGGTGGCGGTGGGAGAGGGGAATGTAATTTAGAGCAATTAAAATACTTAACGTGAAAAGCTAAAACTTTTAATGTGTTGTGGCATTAATGTGAGATTAATCTCGTGCCGAAGAAGCAATAAAAAGTGTTTATATTCAAGAGGTGTGGTGCCATAAACAAAACGGTGCTGCCAATCTGATTTTTGTGGGTACAAAATTAATCTCGCCTGCCTCTTGTCCTCTCATCACCATTCTCTGCTTCCGGTGCCGTGGCACCTTGCTGTCAACTTCCACTCCTCATCTTTGTTTTCTTCTTTCTCTCCCCTTTGTTCCGTGCTCATTTCGGCTTTTGTGGTTTAGATCCACCGCATATGAGACATGGGAGTGTAAAGGTCGGTTTCCTGGCGGTGGTGCAGTGACGGCTGTGGGGAAGACGGTGTGTTGCAGCCCTTCTTCGACATGGTTTTCTTGATCCGACCAGTTGGATTTGCCTTGGGTATCGATTGGTGCTTCGTTATCGGAGTTTCAAGGTTGATGATGCCCTTGTTCACCTCTTTTACTAGACTTTTGTGACCTGTCTCCGGACGTGGATGCCAGCCTTTTAATCGCCGGTGGTGTCTCTTTGGTGCTGCTAAATGCCAATTGCTTGCTTATTTGGATGAGGATGTCAGGCTTGCGGTCTCCTTGTACCGTACAATGGTAGCGTGAGGCGGACGACTGTTTCGGATTTACTTTCTTTTTATCTTATTGTTGTATTTGTGTTATGTTTGTTGTTTAGTTTGTTATCTATGTTGGTCGAGTAATGATACATATGTCTGAACACCCCTTCCTTTGGAGAGCTTTTTCTCTTTTGTTCAGCACCATCTTTTCAATCTATTATTTTGCTTCGTTGTGTTGTTGTCTCAGTTTGTGTTGATTTGTTAGTCCGGCGTTAGGGCGTGTAGTTGTGCAGCGTATTACAGCGTCTTTAGTCTAGCTTTGACTAGTTTTTATTGTAAATTAGTTATCCTCCGATGACAATAATTCTTTCGTCCTTTGTGAAAGAAAAAAAAACAATACGGATGTGCCAATAGAACCCAGCTAAAAGATGAATTAACCAATCAAACAAAAGCGTGTTTTTCAGTTACCTTAATTAAACGTTCCGGTTTCAGTTATAAATTTTGAATAACCGAAATTATAAATTTAGTCTAGATTACAGACGTTAACAGTAACGCCCCGTTCCCGGACACCGAGTCCATATCCGGAAAAATAACGTTCGGTACGTATAATATAAAATAAATCACATATTATACGTAAGCCTCTACTACGTCGTATCGAGTTAAGCAAAACGGAAACAAATGACGGGTATTTTTTTCCCCAACAAACAAGTCAAGAAACTAAAGAAAGAAATGTAACATTCATTACATTGGAAAACCAAACGAAACGTAAAACGTTCGAAAACCTCCAAATGTATGATGAAAGAAAATTCCAAGTCTCAAAAGAACCATAACGTATTGCAAAGAAACAAATGAAACATCTAGTCTCAGAAAGTCATAAAAAAGAATAAAAGTAAGCTTCAACGAAGGCGTCCTCAAACATCGTCATCAAAATTCTCTTCATAATCTTGGTCAACCTGTTCATCTTCTCTCCCCCAAACATATAGAAAAACATGCATTTGAGGTAAGTACAACGTACTTAATAAAAGTGAGAAGCTATGACTTAATTAAGATTTATAAAACGAGTTTCATAATTAACATGTTATCTTTATAAGACCGACTCAATCTGGGTTCACTTCATGTCCATCAACATGTCATGACTATACGTTTCTAGCATAACCTATCTCTGTTACAACCGCACTCACCTGATGAAGATCCGCCAGGAGATATTGATTGCAACATATTGATGGATCACACCAATAGCCACGGGGGAAAGCCCGATGGTGCACACGTTCGGCGAAGTTCATCCAAAGTTTTGCAATATGTATGTTTCAGTGCCGTTTATCCGAGCCCGATGAGCTTCATTTTAGATTTGGTGAGACGACTGCGAAGTTCGGTAGGCGGGAGTTTTGCATGATTACCAGTTTTAGGCTTGGGGATCTCCCGGAACCTCCCGAACCTTATTCTAGGTGTTTTGATGAGGGGACACAAGACCATATCCATGAGCTTCACACCCGACCGATCACCATACCGGATATGAGAGATGGTTATTGGATCAGGCTGAGCGTCCTGAAGTTCTCTACCATGTAGGTTTAGTCTACCTTATTCATGGGATTATGATGGGTCATGATGAGACTAGTGGCGTACCTCGTGAGACCTTTTATTTGGTCGAGAATGTAGAAGGCTTAAATGACTTTCCTCGGGGTACTTGGTTGTGGGATCATACCTATAAAAAGATTTGTCACATGATGAATATCTACAAGGAAAGCACATAAGGCAGGGTGATGGTACAAGGGGGGTTATACATGCCTTACAGTTTTGGGCTTACGAGACCTCCAGGATATTGGTGTTCCATCGCTGCGCCACCCCTCGTAAATCTCGATCGCGCTCTCGGATGATGAGATGGAGTTGCAAAAATCCCCCTCCGCAGTGGAAGACGCTGGCAAAGGCAAAGAAGGTAATAAACTTAATAAACATTTCCTTTTAATTATATCCGGTATGGTTAAACATTTTGTTACTTTAATTCTAATGAAATATACATTGTTTGCAGAGCCGTGTTATAGGATATCTGACTGCAAGGGAAGTTGATAGGGTGTTGATGGCAGCTAGGGGCATCCCTGATGCGGAGATTACTGAGCCGCCACGTGTGATCCCTCGGTCTGCACCAATTGCACGGCCACCTCATAGACGTCCATCTACTACACAAAGAGCCACGCTTACTACTACACAACAAATAACCTCCACTTCACATCCCTCTCCACATAAGTCACTTTTACCTCCTCATTCACGACGTATGCCGCAGCCTTACACCAAATGCTACAGTGTAAGAAGATGAATTTGATGAAGAAGATGAAGCTGCTGGTCTTTATAGGGCTGTGAAGAGAAGGATAGATATTGGGCCGAATGAGATTCGGGAGGAAATTCGCCGGCAGAATGATGAGAACTGGCAAGTACTTCGAGGGGTAGTTCAGCGGCAGAATGAGCATAGGGCGATACTTCTTGAACTTAAGGGGTTGATGCAAACGATGTCATCCAGAGATCAGGTAAAAAATTATTTCATTGTCAAATTTTTATGCGATAAATTTAGTTGTATGTATTATGATACTAACCGGGCCACATCTTTCGCCTACCCCTCATCGGCCTCCATCTCTCTCACCTCCTCCACATGATACCGACCGGGCCACATCTTCTCGATCGCCCTTTGATCGGTCTCACATGGTCATCATCTTGATCGATCGCCACACTGTCAAGATACTCATCAAGATGCACACTGTCAAGATATGCGACAAGATACTCATCCATCGCCTCCTCCGACTGACAACCAAATGATGTTCAGGTTTGATAAGATTCTTGAAGGAGTTTCCCAACCCGGGCAAGAGGGAGTGCAGCTGGAGGGAGTTCAGCAGGAGGGAGTCGAGGAGGGGGGCCAGCATAAGGATTTGGTCGACGATTTTTTGGCGGACGATCCTTATATGGAGACTACGTTTGATTTGAGTAAGCATTATGTTATTTACATCAAATTATTGTTTAGTGTTAAGGGTGATTTTATACGTTTTATAAGGATATATTTTGTAACAATTCTCTCCATATTCGTATGTTTCTCATAGAAATCGAGCTTTATATTGAAATATTGAGCAAATGAGTTTTAGAAGTATTAAAGTGCAAAATCGAGCTAATTATGTGATTTTATTGGATAAATATCTTTAGATGTAAGATGTTACATTTTGCATGTTTTTATCGTGATGTAGGTACGCTTGCATGAGGTGAAAGGAGCTTAAAAGATGTTCAAGTGATGATTTGCACGGAAGGAAAGAGATAGAGATGAAGTTGGAATGAAGATCAAGATGAATTTGGAAGAAAAAGGGACTGAACTAGCGTCCAGAATCTTGAACTAGCGTCCAGGAGAAGAAAGTTGATTCAGAGAGTTTGGACGCTGGGTGGACGGGCGTCTGAAGCAAGTCCAAGGCACCTTGGACGGGCGTCCCGAAAAGTCGGACGGGCGCCCTAAGCCGACATAGCAGCAGCCACCTTACTTTTCTATAAATACCGGTAGCGTATTTCAACCCTAAACACATATTATTGAGACCTATTGATACACAATCATTAGGAGAAAACCTTAGCGGCCCTGACCCCCTCTTGTGGAGGTCAAGGTTGCAATTTTTCTTGTTTTATTTTCGCTTTCTATTCCGTTTTGCTTTTGTTATCTTTGAATGCTTGGAGGCTGAGCAATTGTTCAAACCATGTGAATCCATTTCAGCAGGTTCTTCATTTTCAATCTAGATTTGTTTTGTGAATTTGATTAAAGTTGTATCTTTTCCATGTGTTTATTTTGTTATGCAATCGATATCGAGAGATGTATTGCTATTTGATGTTTACCATATGACGAGAGTCGGTGTAAACCTTAGATCACCATAGGAAAGATGGGATTTTTTGACCTTGACATAACGAGAGTTGATAGGTAAAATATCTAGGTTGCTAGATTGAGAGATCTTACACCTTGTTTTGAGAGCGTCAATCTTATATATCGAGAGATGAGAGATTGATAGGCGAATTATCTACGAGAGTAGAAATTCATACCTTTGATAGGTGAACCACATCTTTAATTAAATCATCACAAGACAACTTTAGAGAGGAAATTAAGGGTTGCGGGATCGGTGGATTATTGTTTGTGCATTGTTCAATCACCATGATCATCTTCTTATTTACTGTTTATTTTATAGTTTATAGTTTAGATTTCGTTTTCGCTTTTATCTTTCCTGGCTTTGGACTGACAATCCTCTGTCCAGTTTATCTTTTCCGTTTTAGTTTTAGGTTTAGAAATAATTGGTAACAATCTTAGGAAAATTAATGAACTAGATACCTCGATTCCCTGTGATCGACTCCGGTATTAATCGATATGCTACGATCCCTACACTTGGGGAATACCGGATATATAAATTTTATTACTTGTTTGTTTTGTTAGATAAAATCCATGACATTTAGTAAGTTGATTTATATTGAATTTTGTATTATTAACATAGATATTGTTTGTTATCGTTAATTGATAAGAGTGCCTATTTTGATGCAGATACTGGAGATGCTACTACCCCTCCCCCTCCACATGTTAATGTCGAGGAATCTTCAAATGTGGAGTTCCATACTTTTTATAGTAAGTTAAAATTTATATTGAATTTTTCATTATTACCATAGGTATTTTATTGTTTGTTATAGTTAATTGGAGATCTCGATTATATTTGGTATAGATACTCCCGAGGCTACGACAGGGTCAGGTACTGCTACCAGCCAGGCATCGGTTGTGGAGCCTAGGATTGATTATAGTAAGTTATTTGATTTTTAATTTCGAAACTAGAAATTATATTGTGAAAAACTATCTAACTTGATCATGTATTGAATATTGTTTAGCTGCTGGTCCAAGTGTTGTACAATTGGGTAAACGAAAGGAGGATGATGCAATTGACAGAAGATTGACGACCCGTCAGACTACTAAACAACCACGGTATTTAACTGATGGGTCGCACGTAGTCAGTCTGTCCGGTGATAATGTTGTGAGATGGACACCGTTGAAAAAATTTCCGGAAGAGCTGGAAAACAATTTCAACACGTGGTACCAACAAGAACATCCACCCCCAATTACGATTCCCATGGGCTACGCAGCTGGAGTACGCATTACAGATTCGGCGGGCAAGGCGTGGTTCACACGTCTCCTTGAGCAGTATAACGAGTTAGACCGAGATGTATATTCTTGTGACTTCATTTTCATATTTCTGAAATTTTCATATTTTTGATTTCATGATCTCTAACTTCTTTTTGCATGCGTACAGCAAGTCGAGGCTTGTCTGGACCTGATACATCGGCAAATGTAAGCACATCCAGAATGCTTTACACCGCATACGACCATTGCCTACTCTAATTTAGCCTCCTTTTGCGGCCAGGGTCATATAGATCAGGGAAAGACGCCAGACACAACGGACATTCCAGACTTTGTGATTCAGTACGTCAAGAAATGGGATGAAAACACTGTGATATACATTCCCTGGGCCATTACTCATGGTCACTGGGCAGCTGTCCAAGTGTATATTCCCGACTGAAAGATTAGGGTGTTTGATTGTCTGTTGGGGCAGAATTATATGGCTACTGTGAGGGGAAACATCAAAGCATAGGGTGTTTCGTTTAGGAGAGTGTTGGAGAAGGATGCTCGTCTACGTGAACTCCCACAAATGCTCGATCCAGAGAAGCCTCCTTTTGAGGTCAAAGTACTAAGGGCTGAATTTGTACCACAAATGCCAACCATGTAAGTGTTATAAACTTCAAACTATTTATCATATTATACAGTTTACACTATTCTTATCCTTTGATAAAAAAATTTGTACATTCTGTACAGGGGTGACTGTGGGGTATACACGGTCAAGTTCATTGAGCATTTGCTGCACAAAGAAAAGTTTACTCTGATCAAGCATGAGAATATGCCGTTACTAAGAAAGAAACTTTGTGTGCAGCTATTTAATCAGTCCTTAGATATGTAGGTATTTTTGGTGTATGTTGTTAGCTACTACTATTTTGGTGTATTTTGTTAGCTACTATTATTTTGGTGAATGTAATTTGTGTTGTCTTTGATGGGTATTTAATCTAAAACCTTTTTATTGAATTTACTTATGTCGTTTACTATATAACACTAATTACACACACTACTTTCAATAAAGTTTAAAATCCAATTCAAGTCATTATAAACTCTTTCAATATCAACTTAGATAACAACTTAAAATGCATTATAGACATTCAATATAGTAATTCAAAACCTTACATAAACAAATTTATCACAAATAGAAACAAAACATACTTATAAACGTAGGGAATGTGCATTTCTCTACGTCCAAACGTAAGGAATGTGCATTTCTCTACGTTTGGAAGTGGTATATGGCAATTAAGGTTGTTGTACATTCCTTATCTCAATGTGGTGATTACTAAACATTGAAGAGCATTTATCTCAATGTATCATTACTCTTTGTTTTTATGTTTGTAAGCCCCGTATGTAAGCCAACGTATCATTACTCTTTCTTTTTTTTTTTTGTAAGCCCTGTATGCTTTTACTACTTATCATTTCCTTTTGACTATTTTTTCTTCGGCAGTTGCACAACAACTGTTCATTTTACAGAGGTAGTGTAATACAAGACAAACTTAATCCCAATTAATAACTTAATACAATCATTACTACAATCAATTAATAACTTACTACAATCCATTAATACTTTACACAATAACGAACGATCCATTCTAATATCACCATAACAAAACAATGTCGAGGCTACCGGTATTGTGTGCAACTAGCTTTGTTATGCCCTGGATGTTTGTAGTTACTACATACATTCTGATGGTCTGGAAGTTCCAATTCAAAAGGGATTCTAGTGGTATTAATTCTACCTCTTCTTGGAGCTCCACTGCCATCAGGCGCATATCTCATATTAGGCACTCCGACTTTTATGTTTCTTACCGCCTCCGGAACATCCCAATCCTCCCTGTTAGGAACTGGATATATGCTACCCATGTAAATCTCCTTGAAACATTCAGCTCTATAATACGGCGAACAAAGTTCGGGTGGACTAATTCTGCGTGTTGCTGCGGCTGTTATAGCATGCGTACACGGTATTTCCATTTTCAAATAACCGCAATAACAAGTCCTTTCTCTTAGATTTACCACCCCATGAAGCAAGTTATTTCCATGAACCTCAAACTCGTCGGGGTTAATAGGCTTAACCCTGAACTTCCTTCTAGCAGTTATATTTGAAGCCACTATTGCATCGATCTCCGGTGCTAACACAATCGCACAATCAAGCGCCTTCTATCGTCTTTCATTATACCATCTCTGCAGTGTAGCTCTAATGAATTCCAAGAGGCTAGGAACGGGCCAACGACGAGCTCCTCTAATCGCACAGTTGAACCTTTTAGCGTAATTGCTTGTCATTAAGGCATATCTTTTCCTAGAAAATTCGGCACACGCCACCGTCAGCACCTATTTCTTCTAGTTTTAGATATGCGCCAAGACATTGTGCCTTGATCAGGGCGTACTTCCAGAGAAATTCGGCCTTCGAGAATGCATAGGCTGCTTGATGGAATGTGTCTTCACAAAAACCGTAATCCTTCCATTTTTTTTGTTAGATTGCCCTTTAAATGATGATCGCAAACACCGTGATATGCTTCAGGAAATACCTGACCAACCGCATTTCTAATAGCCTTGTGTATGTCAGATATAAAGCTCAAATTTTCAGCATGGATACCTCCAATGGCCACCCTCAATTGTCTCATGAAATACCCCCATGAATCGTTGCATTCTTTTTCAGCAATACCGAAGGCTACAGGGAATAGGTGGTCACCGGCATCTACATCAACAAAAATAAATAGTTGCCCTGAGAAACGGGTTTTTAGATGAGTGGCGTCCACACACAAAATAGGTCGACAATACTTGAACCCACGACGACTTGCTCCCAAAGACATGAAACAACTACCAAACCTTCCCAGATTATCAAGCCGAAAGTCAACATGGGTCTTTTCATTGGGCTTACGCAACATCCACAAGTACGAGGGTAACGCATTGTAACACTCCGTCGGTGAACCTCTACCCATCATTCTCATCATCTCGTGAGCTTGGTATGCTTGGTCATAAGTCAACTGTACACTGTAAGTTGTGAGCATGTCCTCCATAATATGTCTGGGTTTATACTCATTGCCGAGTTCTTCCATTTTCTGACTTAGCAGACTCGCAATAACAATAGGTGTTGCTTGTCATTTTCTGACTTATGCACATCATTCAACGTTGTGATCGAAAATGTATACGAGACATTTGTATTCGCCTTCACCCTTTTCGCCCTTACATGCCATTTTCATGCATCGTTAAGACATTTGTAATACAAGCAGCGTGTGTCCGACCTACCCAAGCTCATCTGAAAATTATTGGCAACCGCATACGATTTTATTTTCAAATTAAAATCTTCTTTCGAATCATATTTCTTCCCAATGAACAATTTGTTCACGTCATTCATATGTAACGTACCGGTGGATAAACACTTCGGTAAATCATCATCTTGAAATGTGGGAATCCTCCATGAATAATCTTCTCGTGCACTTGCCCTAGCATCGGCACCCTGGTTATTATTGGCATCCCTGCCGGTTTGATCGGTTTGAATATGAGGTGCAAACGGAGAAGCCAAAATACTAGTGACTGATCCACCAAACAAATTATATGGCTGTTGGATAGGTGGAGCACGACTACTTGAAGGTTGGTTAGGAGGATACTGAAACGGATGGTGTGATTGGCTATTTATAACATTATAACTTGGAGGACCGAATTCAAACGGAGCAGAGTATTCACCAACCATTTCAACACGAACATGACTACTTGAAGGTTGATTTGAAATATTATGACTTGGTATGACTGGTTGATACTGAAACGGTTGGTCTGAAGCTTCACCACGCCTTTGTGTAGAAACATGCTTTTCAAACCCACTACATCCATACTGTTGCTCGAATGGATTAAAATTTTGATCTTTAGCAAGTTCTTGTACTGGAGACGGGAAATTACAAAGACTATAATCCGAATTATTGTTATCATCCGGGGCATTGCAATCTTGATTTAAATCAATGCCATCATCCTCAATTATCGGTTCATTGTTTTCCTCCACGGTGTGGCATTCACGCAAAAAATTACATTTTTACTGTCAGAGGCCGCTTCGATGTAACCATTTAGTGTCTCGTCGTCTAAGATATCATCAGGTGGTATATTCCCCACACTACCATAAGTAAACAAAGCTTTTATGCCGAGCTTTGAATCAGACCGATCAATACCAAGCCTTAAATGCAATTTATCCAATAACGCATTCAATCTTATGTTCCTTGGGACAAATAATGAGAACATCGATCCATTTACATGATTCCACCGGTTGTAGAGAGGATCGTACGTAAATTCTCCGTTGAACGAGACAACAATCATAGTGTTGTGATTATCTGTTTAAAAACAATCCAATTCAAGTCATTATTAACTCATTCAATATCAACTTAGATAACAACTTAAAATTCATTATAGACATTCAATATAGTAATTCAAAACCCTACATAAACAAATTTATCACAAATAGAAACAAAACATACTTACACTAAACCCTACTAATTAAACCCCAAAGAATAACACTAAGAAAAGACTTAAACACACTACTTAGATGTATAAACATACATAAATAACCTACTTAAAACACACATTTCGGTTAAATACATATCATTACTACAATATAAATAACATAATCACTACTTAAAACACACATTTCGGTTAAACACATATCATTACTTACACTCATTTCCGCCCTTATCATAATTTGGTATCAGAGCTTTGTTAAAAAGCTTAATTAAATAAAAATCGTTAAAATAAGGACAAAAAAAGTCATAAAATATGGAAGACTACCTAAAACACACATTTCGGTTAACTACATATCATTACTACAATATAAATAACATAATCACATTGAGCACTTGAATTAAGACAAATTACATAGCAAAAACTTACCCATTTGAGAACTTGATGATGAATAAATGGACTTGAAAGATGAAGAAGTAGTTAGAAAATTGAGATTAACTTGAAAGAGTTTGAAGGAATGAGAGAATTAATGGCTCGTTCATGTGGTGTATATTGAACAAGTACCTGCCTTAATTGTCATCTACCACTTCCAAATGTTAATTGCCATCTACTACAATTTCCCTACGTTTGGACGTAAGTTCCTTACGTTTAAACGTAAGGAGCCTACGTTGAGTGTTTTTTTCGTATCAAATGGCATTTGTATTTCCTTACGTTTACCTTGTTTTCAATGTCAGAAAAGGCATGACCTGATTTGCAAGTGTCAGGTCTGACACAACCTGAATTTCCAATTTCTGCATATATATCTATAATATATGTTACTACAAGTAATGTAAATCCTTTTAAAGTCGTCAGTTATCATAAAAAGAAATATTTAAATGCGATAACTTAGACAACTAAAATCAACGTAAAAAGACATTGTTTATAAAATATTACACGATTGAAAAGCCGTAAAAATAGGGATGTCACAATTCTCCCATACTTAAAAGAAGTTCATCCGTGAACTTACTCTTTTGATAACTCTTATAGGACAGTGATATACTTGTCACGTCATATGTTCAAGATCACAATAGCAATTAAAGGATTTAAGCGGAGCTTGTACGGATTCAAGAGGTTGCTTCAGCCATGTAGCACCTAGACCGAAAGGTTCTAGCATGACTCCCACGACGTAGCACTTTGTTCCGCATACCTCTTTGCTCCTAAGGCCTAACAAAGACTCTAGAGGTAGCTCCCATCGCATAGCACTTAGCTCCAAAGGATTCTAGAGGCGACTCACACGATGTAGCACTTAGCTCTATGCAAACTAACTCTTATCGTGATGTCAGAAATATGAAACAACAAGATATGTAATGTCAGTAAGACCAGTCAAGACCCAAATAGAACTTTCACATAATTAGACAGATACAGACATGTCAGTACATCAGACAAAAAAACACGCTTCCACTGCGCACTCTAATGACCAAAGAATCACGTAATCACTTAAATCAAACCTTATCCATAGAATGTCCAAACTTAAGGCATCTTATCTTATGGCTAGTAACCTAAGGGTTCCAACACCTATATCCAAAACCACCTTATAACGTCTCGACCCGGTGCTCCGATACCACTTTGTGATGGTCCGGCTCCCTAACACTAAGGGTCGTTGTGGGAGCGGCCTGCGAAGCTCACGCCGCGACTTCAGACATACTTAAAATCCAAAGGCAATTATATATTATCCATTAATCATTACAATTGACCGTTGATTAATGCCATTAAAGGATTACAGTGAGTAAAAGTAAAATATCTATCTAACTTAGCAGGCGCAGCACTATCTAGTCCTTAAATGATGACATATTCCTATCTCCTTTTCCTCTCCCCCGTCCAAACGCCTGGAAGCCACTAGCCAACCATACCCGTCAAACTGAAAAGGGTTTCGCAAGAGGTGTGAGTTTTTAAACTCAGTGAGGTTCGGTGTGTGCTTAAAGCGAAGCTTCACAAATACCATTCTTTGAAAGTACACATAGCAGATAGTCACTGATACATATTATATGAACATATATATCACTCAAGGAGGCACAATAGCAGTAACAATATCACATAAATAGTAACATCATGAGCACATAATTGACATTAGAACAAATTACACATAACAGAAAGTATTAGACTAACAGTTAAAAGCACTTATTATAAGATATAAGCAGGTATGAAACCTCACAGTGTATTAGTTGAGCTTTACGATGTCTTTTCTACAGCACCTCGGGTGTATAAAAATTACCCCATAATAACAACAGTAATCTATAAAAATGTATAGAAATACAAAGGGAAACTTGAAAAAATATGCTTTAAAAACATATTATTTGTGTTGTATGCTTCAAAAGAATAACATTTGTAAAATATGCCTGAAAAGCATTTCGATAAATGCTGGTTGATCGTATATTTCATTAGAATCGTAGCGTTTTCGTAGCTATTTCGCAGCGAATACGTAGCTAATCAGCTACGAAAAGCTTTTCAGGCATATTTTACAAATGTTATTCTTTTGAGGCATACCACACAAAGAATATTTTTTAGCATATTTTTTCAAGTTTCCCAATACAAAGTATATTCTTTTCACATATGCATGGCTGCATGGCATTTATAGCTGAATCGGAAACGGTGAGTGAAATGCATTTGCCATTAACCTAAATATTAGATTGCCAGCATACTAAGCTAAGTTAACGTGGCAACATCTTACCCAAGCTTATCTCCTTACTCACGTGTCATATATCTGTATATACACGTATATACATATATAATTATGCATACATACGCATATATATATATACTAGTGGCCAACACCGTGCAAGGCACGGTGAATGCCCATTCCAGTATTAATGGTGTATTTTTGGCTACAACACATTCATCTTTTTACTAAAAACAAGCCGTTAACAGTTAATATACATTAATACCACATTGCCATAAGGTTGGTCCTCATTACAAAAGAGCTGATAAAAGATCATGGACGACCATTGAAATATTTAAAAAACCAAAAGAGGAAACAAAATAAAAATAAGTACACAGTCTAAAAAAACAAAGATGAGAATAAGACTGGAAAAAGGGAAAAAAAAATCTGGGAAAAAACCATAGACCAAAGGAAAAAGCCGGCACACAAAATATATAAAAGTAAAAGAACGAAGACGAAAAAGAATAATAAATACACACAAAAAGATAAGATTACCCCAAATGATATCATGCATTCATGTCAATCATGACAAGTATTTCAATTGTCACGATTCAAGAAGACAAGTTAGGTGATTACTTCTTGCAGGTGCCGGATCCTCTCTATTCTTAAGCAGGAGCTTTGCAGCACCGTGTAGGGAAACCATGTCCATCTGAATGCCATTTTAGAACAGAAAACAAAATGTTAACGGTCATGATACATTGATGGAAATAAAAAATTCCAGATAAAAATGGTTGAGAAGTTTCATTTACATCTAGGCAAACAAAAAGCTTTACGAAATTTTGGGTTAGTAAAGCCAATGACTTCTCTTTCCTGTTTTCTGCAGAAGTTTACAGGGTTAGACCATTACTTCCATATAAATTAGTGGAAAACATAACAATGCCATAGAGTAGGATATACCAAATCTTGAAGAGACTGATTTTTTCACATGTGAACTCGAATCTGCATTTTCGTCCGGGTTGGAGTACCCATCATCCTCGTCGTCATTAGAATTCTGCAAAATTGCTTGTAAATTAACAGAGGGAAACACAAGAAACAGACATTTTTTGCTTCTTCATTTGTATCTAAGAAAGGGTTAAAAGTCATTCTCCATTTCAGGAAACTTATAGTATTACCTTAGTTGAAGAACTTCCATCATCAGAATTTGGATCAATCTTTAAGCCGTCTTTCTAGATTATTATCAACATGATAAACTAAATTATGCAATGCATTTCTATGTTATCAACATAAATAAACCAAAAAGCAATAAAATCACCTTCAGAGCTTCCAAAGTAGCAGGAATTGCCTTAAATCCATTTCAAGTATACCGGTTTTTTGCTTTCCTTGACAGGACCTGAAACAAATCCATAGCTAAATTTCACATCATTATCAATTCACAATCCAAAAAAAGGTAGAAGATTACAAAAGAAATAAATTTCTTACACCAACACTCTCCAAGACTTTCATTGTGTCATAGATCCGCCTTCTCTCCACACCTACATTACTCCCACATTTAATCAACCAATATAATTTACTATAAACAGAAACACCAATATCATGTTAACAAAATCAAACACCTAGCTAATCGTGATGCAAAGATCGTCCCAACCCTATTGATTCCACACCTTCTTTATGATACAAACTCGTAAAACTACGAGAATCATGAAATCGTAATACTCAAAGCAATTGACAATTAAGAAGAAAAACCGATCCACCTAAGCATAGATAAAGGTAATCACTTGGAGCATAAAAGGCCGAGAGACTTCTGTTTCCGGTTATAAGTCTTTCTAGATCCAGGTTCATGTGAATGTTGTGTCCTTCGTGTTTCCGGTTATAAATTGTTCTAGAATATCATTTCCTTCGTGTTGAAAATAAAATTTCTGTACAATAGCAAAAACGACACCGATTCGCAAAACCTACTATATATATCTATCGTTGTTGTGTAATCATTCAAACAAAGCAATTATTACTAAAATACACAAAAGCAAAAACATGCTCCATTGTATAAATAAATCTAACTTTGTCTTGGAAAAAGCCTTCTTTGATCTGAAAAAAAGAACAGTTGTAATGTTCAAGTCAATCCTTGCTAAGTGCTAGAGAAAAGCAAAATAAGTCATCAAAATGAATCAGTAATAAGTAAACAGGCAAAGAACAAAAAAACACACTCTATTAAAAGCCAAAGCACAAAATTGAAGTTTGTGCAAAGGATGGTCTTGTGTCTGTAAATCCAACAACCATAAACAGCATGAAAGACTTGGCAAACATGATACATATTATATAAGAACTGATATTCATGTATTTCTTTTTATAATAAAGAAACGACTCCAAAAAAAGCGTAGATACAACCGGAGAATTATGAAGCAATTTTGGAACATTCTTACCGTGCCTCTAAAAATCATTATTGCACGCGAATGGATGTTACGATGCAGTGAAACCGAGGCGGAATGCATTGTTTACCCACAATGAAAATATAATCAGCTTCGGTAGGTATGTTGAACCCGCAAAGAAGGTCATTACTGTAAGATATGAATGGTGAATTTTACAGTTATACAAATGAATATGGAATGTTTAGAGAAGGATGAGTACCTTATGTAATTCTTTATTTGTGTGTTTATGGACATATTGGTTGAAGAATAAGGAATGCTCACTGGACTGACGTGTTTTGCTATGTAGTGTGTGTATATATATGACAGTAAAGGTGAAGTAGAATTAGAATCGATACAAACAAGTACAACCTAAAAATGTTTGAGAGCTGGCTCAATAGGGGGACAAAGGGAGGCGAATTTTCATTTGATGTGTGTTCGAACGTTGGTAGAAACCCCACATGGCGTAACACCATGAGTTTCCCCTTGCTTTGTATAAGATATTAGGACAAAGAGAAACGTATTACCAGGAACATTGGGTGCAAACTGAATGTGTTCTACCTGCCATCAAGATTCCAGACCTATGGTATTCTAGAGGCTGAAAATTCTCCATCTTTCATTTAGGATGGTGACTTCTTTCATTCTAAAGTGGATTTTTAGGCATTTATTTAACTACATTGTCACAACCCCATAATGTAGAATAGTACAAATAGAAAGAATCATGGTGAGGTGGCAATCGAAGCAGTACTAAGATGGAACAGTAACGGCCAAATACGACGCATGTATGGACAGTAAAGAAGAAAGTCAGTCTAGAGAATTAAAAAAAAACTCTGTGGATTAGGCCTTAAATATGAAGAATAATTGTCATGGATTAGGCTCAGGTTAGCAAAGATATTCAGATTTCAAATGAAGAACCAAGTGAACTGGTTGCAAATCGGTAAGTTACCTATTTGCCATCCAAGCTACTGGTTGACATCATTCTAGAACAAACTGCAATAATTTTTTTTGAATACATTATCATCATAGCCTCAGTAGCGCTGACTCTAAAAAAGCCAATTAAATGGTAGTTTGATGCAGTGCAAACAATGCTTCCACATTGTTAGTATGTCATGCTCTTACACATGTACCATCCGGTTCTAAAAGTAAGGAACTTTACTTGTCATCCACGACAAACGCAGTAGCAAGGGTGAAGGTCCTTCAAGCACAAACTTGGAAAGTAAATTTGAAATATACTTTCCAGAATGTGTTTCTTGAAGACGTGCCTTTGCTCATTTACAGAAGAACAGCAAGCAACTGCATGTAACAGATCAAGTGATAGAAAAGACGAAGAACATCTAAGACCCACTTTATTAACGCCACAATTTTTCAGTTGTTCAATACAACTCACACCCTGTTCACAACCCCCCTAAACAACCACGTATATAAAGTCAGCAATTTCAACCATTATATTTAATGACAAAACCCACAAAGAAATATTCTGGAATTTAAATACATGCCAACAGTAGACAATACTTTACCTCGTCATGACAAATAAGGAGATTTGCATCATCATCTTCGACGGCACTACCTTTTACCAGTTAAAACTCTGTTTTCATTCTATCAACAAGAAACTCCACCATTTTTATTTATTTTTTTTGCATTTTTTTTAAACTCAACATTAGTACCACAAAGAGCCAATACCCTCAATAAAAGGTTATCAATCTACTAAATGACAATTCAATTAAAAATGAAATAAAATATAACTAACGATTTGTTGTCATGAGCTTCAAAGTTCAAACTCTTCTTCTGACCATGCTACGATTGAAGAGGAGCTCCGATCTGCAAAAAAAGATTAATAACAAAATAAAAAAAGATTAAATCAAAAGTACAAAATTCATTATTAAATGAACCATTGATCATTCAAACTAATGATTTAAAAAATAAAATGACTGCCTTTGATTTCTGGTATTCATTTGGCATAAACCGTTAATAACCTTACCTTTTCATCACCATAAATTGACAGCATAAGATAAGAAATAAAAAACGCAATTAACATATTTGATTCAAAATTAAAGCAACAACTTTGAGTTTAGCAAATTAAGTACATACTTAAAAGGTTTAATCACAAATATTATCCGATTTAACTCGGATTAACAGAGCATAAGAGAAAGGTTTAACCTTTTACTTGAAAATGATAAAAGAGGAAAGATATTACCGGATTGAGGTTAGTTGATGTTGATAGAACATCATAGGCCTCAGATTTTGTCCTCATCGGCCTCAGCAAAGTCTTTTTCATCACCGAAAAGCTTCAAAGATCGAAGCTTTTTGGACTGGAGTTGCAAAGCCTTCCACAGATCTTTTAAGCATTTCCGGCAAGCTAGGGTTGCTTTACCATCTTCTTGTCAGTCCAGATCATCGAAGCTTCTCGCTTTGTAGTTCCAGAAGAATAGAGAGCAGGAGTCGAAAATAGTATAAGAAAGAGGGTAGCTTTTCTGGAGATGAAGAAATAGAGGGAACCAATTTGCATATAGAGAAGAAAGAAATCAGAGGACTGCCAAAGGGAGCAAGAGAAGGCAGATTTATTTTATGGAAATGGGTTGAAGAAATTTTTGGGGAAAAGAAAGATCATGGAAGGATTTCTAAAAGAGAAAGAAGAACAGACGTTTTGGGTTAGAGCAATAAAGAGTGGGAAGAAACGAAAGAGACAGAGGCAGGTGAAAAGATAAAGGGGAGGTGGAGACGTGGAGTAAAGGTGGCAGTTTCCTAGAAACTTCTCTCGGTAGTATCAGGTAAAATACAAAAGGGCAAAAAAAAAAAAAAAAAAAAAAAAAAAAAAAAAAAAAAACACCAACTTTCCAACCAATGGGGGGTGACACGTGGCAGCACCACAAAAGCCCCCCCTTGTCTTTGTATATAATAGAGAGGATATAAACACATATATATCTATAATATATATGTTACTACAAGTAACGTAAATCCTTTTAAAGTCGTCAGTTATCATAAAAAGAAATATTTAAATGTGATAACTTAAACAACTAAAATCAACGTAAAAAGACATTGTTTATAAAATACTACACGACTGAAAAACTTTAAAAATAGGGGTGTCACATACTCATTGTAAAACATAGCCTTAAAGTCTTCCCAATCTGTCACTTTCCCATTACTACTCTCTATAGTATCGATCCAAGCTTCAGCTGCACCCAAGAGAAAACCAACTGCCAACTGCGTCATCTCAGATTCAGGGACATTTATGTTCCTGCAAGCTTTCTCAAAACTTTTTAACCATTCCTAGGCCTTTGAGTGTTCCGCATTCCTAAAGAAGTCTTGAACTATGTTCCTTCTTAGCATTGTGTACCAATCAACTGATGGTGCTTGCTCGAAAGCCGGTCTAACTGGTGGGACTGGTGGGTATCCATAAGGTACTTGTTTCTGGTAAGGCTGTTGTTGGTTGGTATGGTGGTGGTTGGTAGTAACCGTAAGGTGGGTAACCAACGCCTTGCTGATGATCAAAACGTGGTGAAGGGGGTATAGTAGGTCGAGGAGTGTGACCCACTGGTGGAGGGTAGAAAGTCTGGTATTGCTGGTGATGAAACACTGGTGGTGAGGGGTGACTTACTGGTGGCGGGTAGACACTTATCGGTGGAGGGTAAATGTTGGTTACTGGAGGTGGTTTACTGATTGGTGGGATCTCACCCACTATGGTAACTCGTATAGGTGCTTCCCCAGGTTCTCCATAAATGTAAGTATATCTTGGTTGGGGTCGTGGTGTAGGATTCTGATGTGGTCGTGGTGACAGGCTCCGCTGAGATAGTGGTGTGGGGGTCGCAGTATGAGGGGTTGGAGTGGGGTTTGGGAGAGGTGAAGGATTCTGCCTCACAAAGCCGCCTCCTACAACCGGTGTCGGACTCTCATGTTATACTTCTGAAGTTTTTGCACCTGCTCCGGTTCTAGTGAACACCATCCTGATGATCAGAGAAAAAAAAACTAGAACGTTACTAAAAGATCTAAAGAAATCTTATCTTAAAAGGAAGGAAGCCTAAAAGACGCTTCGCTCTGATACCAACTGTAACGCCATGTTCCCGGACACCGAGTCCTTATCCGGAAAAGGAAAGTTCGGCACGTATAAAATAAAATAAATTTCACTTTATACATAAACCTCTACTACGTCGTATCGAGTTAAGCAAAACAGAAACAAAAGACTCAGGTATTTTTTTTTTCAAATAGCCAAGAACAGAAACTCAATGTCTAAAGAAAGAAATGTAACATTTATTACATTGGAAAAATCAAACGAAAACCAAAACGTAAGAAGCCTCCAAAAAGTACCTAAAATAAATTACAAGGTTTCCCTATAGTCTAGTCATAATAATAAAACAAGAATAAATAAAATCTTCAACTTCGGCATCTTTAAACGTCGTCATCGAAGTCCTCCTCGAACTCCAGATTTACCTGTTCGTCTTCTCCCCCCAAACACATAAATAACATGCATTTGAGGTAAGTACATTGTACCTAGTAAGGAGTAGAAACTACAAATTAACTAAGGCTCTTTAACAAGTTTTATTATAATAGTTATCTTTATAAGACCGACTCAATCTAGGTTCACTTCATGCCCATCGACATGTCACGACTATACGTTTCTAGCTTAGCTTATCTTGGTTACGTCATCACTCAAAGACACTACGCATGACATTCATCAGCCTGAAGATATACTTGCTAACTAACGGTGATTAGCACCGATTAGCTCCGGGGTCTCCCCGGTATGCGTATACGTTCGATTAATTTCCTCCACTACCCTTCAGCCTTTTGAGCCAGTAGCGTTGTTCACCTTTTATGAACGTATCACATCGCCGATATGAAATAGTGCCTAACCGAGAACAAGTGACGTTTTATCTTTTACTACACTTACGTAATTATTATTGTGTATTAACTAGCCACCTAAGTGTTTTCAACGCAAAGCTCGCCTTATCAACTCTACTCCCTCACCTAGACAGCTAGACATCACACCCTATCAAATACACAGGCATTGATGAACTCTAGTTCATCAAAGCACAAGCCCTTTTATGCCCTTTCGACGGATCTAAACTTCAACTCCCTTTAAAAGTACATTCGGTGCCGATACTAAACGAATCGGAAGCTCAATCGAGGCCTTATCAACTCTACTCGCTCACCTAGGCAGCTAGACAGCACATCCTATCAAGTACTACAGTGATTGATGAACTCTAGTTCATCAAAGCACAAGCTCTTTTATGCCCTTCCGACGGATCCGAACTTCAACTCCCTTTAAGA
Source organism: Gentiana macrophylla (assembly GCA_026214975.1). Lineage (NCBI taxonomy): Eukaryota > Viridiplantae > Streptophyta > Magnoliopsida > Gentianales > Gentianaceae > Gentiana > Gentiana macrophylla. The sequence continues at coordinate 16,201 of JAOBSW010001055.1, read as the reverse complement.
GTACATTCGGTGCCGAAACTAAACGAATCGGAAGCTCAATCGAGGCTTTTTCATGTTTAATTAATGTTATTAGATCACGAAACAACGTTTAAAATCCCGAACTGATTATATAATTATCAATTAAGAAAGATTAATTTGTATGAAATTGTTTGCCAATTGACAATACTATCATTTGTATTAAATATACTTTCTTGGAAAATATCACTAAAAGGCCTTTTATATTCATTGTAGTACTCCAATTGTAGTAACATATGTCTAGGAAATTGTGTTTTGTATTACTCCGAGTTTCCAACGTTTTTTTTTTTTTTTCCCACCTTCCAAGTACTCCAACGCGGGTAACGAATAATTAACCGAGCCAATTGTGTTGTGTTTCACAATCATTTTTAAGGCAGGCAGGCAGGCAGGCATATATATATATATATATATATATATATATATATATATATATGTGTTCGACTTGTCAGAGAGTTTGATTCGATTCGGTATTTTTTGGGTTCAAACTCAAATGGAGCTATTAAATAATTAACCGATTCAATCTCAAGTTTTAAAATATAATAACCGAACTTGATTATATAATTATTTAATTAGTTATATTTATTAATACATGTTTATCTTATACTCCCTCCGTTCCATAATAATCCGGCGATTCTTAAAAAAATTTGTTCCATAATAACGAAGTAAAACATTTTCCAAAGAAGCGTTTATTACTAATTTCTACTTTACCCTTATTTAATACTTTAGTAGTAGAAGTTAAGAGAGATCGCGATTAATTGTATTATAAGTGACTTTTAGTCATTACATCTGAAAAGTCATAGCATTAGTCATTACATCTTAAAAGTCATAGCAATTGCCTCAAATATTTTGGAACGGAGGGAGTAATTTTCAAAAATATTATTCGGTAGAGTTAGAGATGTCAAGGCAGATCTTGCCATATTTTATTAAAAACTAGTGAATGAATTCTAAGAAAATAATTGATCTTACGAGTCGAGTCGAGCTATATAAATTACTTAGCGATCCAAGTCGAGTTGTATTAAGTAATTAGCTAGTCGAGTTCGATCTTGTATTTTTATGACTCGGTCGAGCTCGAGCTGAGTTATGAGCCCGAACTTTTTAATCGAGTCAAGCTCAAACCCTATGGAGTATTAACTCGGCTCGGCTCGAAACCTAAGGAGTACTGATAAGGGATAGAAACGTCGGAACTAAATATCAGAGATAGAAGTGTAAAAAATCATAAAATAAAAGGGAAACTTTAGAAACTATGCATGAAAAGTTAAAAATTTGATAAAATATCGCCGACACACGCGCGCTTCATGTCGTTATTCATTAATCGCGTCGTCGCCGCTTTCGATGGTCATGCGTGTCCGTGCGTCAGCGTCGCGTCGCGTCGCAGCGCGTCGTCGATGTGACATAGTTTCAAATGTTTACTTTTGGAGCATATTTTTCTAATGTTTTACTTTTCGGGCATATTTTTTCAATTTTCCCAAAAAAAAATGGATCAAAACCATCTTTATCCCTTTATTTTGTAACAGATGAAAATTGTTGGATGTAGGTTGACTGAACCTCCACATAATCTGGGCCAGAGTTCTGTTGTTGCAGAAGTATGGGAAAGCACTACTCATGGTGCTCAAATTTTACAATAAGTTGTACAAAGGACGGACGGGTCGTAATATTCCGATTTTCAGAAAAGGACAAACGTTTCATTTTGTGAAACGAAATATTATTATTCTGACTTCTTTTATTGGAGTTAAGTTTTTGGGAATATATATATTCGAGATTTATATATACATATATTAAGGAAAATCTGATTTTTATTATAAGGGAAAAATAATAAGATATTATATTTTTGGGATTTGTTATTTAAGGAAAATAAATCCCATTAGTTTCCATAACAAAAAAGAAATCAGAATTTCTTCCTACGTTCGTTGAAAACGGCACAGAGAGCTTTTCTAGGGCTGAGAGATTTGCCTTCCAGTTGCTAAGTCGAATCTTAACGGTTTTCAGATCAGAGTAGAGTAACGAAATCGTCGTGAAGAGAGCGTCGATTCAACACCAGAAAGTTGGAGTTTTCTTAATGTATGTTTTCAGCCCTAGGGGCGTTCTTGCTCGAGTTTATTGGATCTAAACTCTTAAATTCATTGTTTTATTGTTTTAGAAGCGTGTGATCATATCTAATTTATTTACGGATTGATCACATAGGTTTCTGCAGAAAAGGTTCGAGTTGCTGCAGTTTTTCTGAGTTTGGAGTTGGAGTTTGCTTGCTTAAAGGTAAGAGGTTGTTCCTACAAATTAATTATGATTTAGAGGAGTTAAATCATGTTGTTGATGCGTTTTTGTGTCAAGGTTTACCTAGTTGTTGTGTATGGATTGAGGAATGTTAAGATATGAGAAAGCTATGTTTTTTTGATAGAAATCGTGTAGAACACCGGTCTTGGTGAAAATCAACTCCGTTCACCAGCAACTTCTCTCTGAATCTTGAACCTGACGCTCCGATACCAGTTTGTTATAAACGCACAGAAGAGAGGTTTGCAGTATAAGAAAGATAAAACAGATAACAATGCAAACACAAATATGGCGGAATTGATAAAACACAGAAACAGAAAGAACACAGTGATTTAACATGGTTTCCGGCAATGTGCCGACTACTCCACGGGCAAAAAAGAAGATATTTTACTACGCACAAAGTTACAAGGTATTCCTCACAAAGTGAAAGATATACTTTTGAAAGACACACATTTGAATTGATTACATGATTGGTATATATAGACACAAGTCTCAAACCCTAACCGCCAAAGATCTTTGTCGGAACTTCCATAAATGCCCCAGATGTAGACCCCAGCTCCAATCATTATCCACTGCATTTAAACTCGATTCAGAATCGACTCTTCAGACTTGTAATCAACTACTCAGATGTAGAACTTAGCTATACTTAGCAAAACTCAAAGAAACCAAAATCGATCACGACTTGAAAGAAAGCTCAACTTCATCAAACTGACTTTCACAGAACTGAATATACTTGTATTGAAATTGACATCATTCTCAGTTTTCAGTTTCTCAGATTAGTTCTACCAGAATACTTATCAGTTTAGAGATCAAGTCACCAAAAATAACAAATTTTTATCCCAAACCAACGAAACACATAATCAAATCTTTGCTTTAACAAATTCATATTTCTTGGTTAAGTGTTTTCAAAACTTTCTTTTCTTTTCTTTTTTAGGTGGTCCGTGGTCATTACATTTGCTTTAACTTAAAGCCACAATTCGAAAAGCTGAGCCTGCAACAGTCAATATTAGAGTAGTATCTCCACTAGAGTAGTATCTTAAAAGTTTTATGACTATGTTACATCATATCTGTATAAACTTTTTCAGTATAAATATTTTCTCTACAATAGATAAACCTTTTATAAAACTTTATATCATGGACCCATTACACATATTTTTTTTCTCTACTATACACAAAACTCAAAATAAAAAGAATAAAAAAAAAAGGACTTGACAGGAAATGAACCGGTTCATTCCTACAAACCTTTTTCCTAAAAACCTTTGTTTAGTCACCATACTCCATTGGGTATAAACCTATTGTAAAGGTTTAAACCATTTGCTAAACCCACCATTGAGGTCTTCTTCTTTTATACGTACATCACTTGGAAGAAACTTTACTCTCATGTTCAGATGTTGTATGTCTATGGAAAAAAAATCCCCTCCCACCATCAAGTGCCATAAAACGACGTTGTTTTATATGTAATGTTGAACTTGACAGTCAAGTGAATTAAAGGAGGTCAATGGCCGTATGTACATTACCATGTAATTAAAGAAAGGAAAAACAGAATCCCTGGAACGAAAGTTAAAAGCTTCCCATGTCCCCCTCCTCCTCCACCCAATTTACTACAGTATAGAATCAAAGGGACACCTAAACAGTGAAAATTTTACAGTCACCCCGGACCGATGATTGGAGTGGTTTACAAATAAGTTGTAGGGGGGATGGGGAAATGGATTAGAGATATTAGAAACATAACGATACAAACCAATCTTAAGTAAGCCTAAAAGAAAGAACTTAGTGCTCAAGTACCTTGAACAAAGCCATATATAAGAGAACAGAGAGCATTATGTAGATTAGATATATTATTATATGTTCATTCCATTCTAATGACCAATTCACTTGGAAGGGAAACAGAAAAACATTTTTGGGAAATCAAAATCAACTTTCACACCAAGACATTGACTAATCTTGAAAAAGTGAATATGGAAGAAGGAAATCTCGACTATACATAAAAGTTTGAAGATACAGTACAAACTTTTCACCATCATTGTTTTTCAAATTCATCCAAACTAAGAACTAGACCAAAATAGCTTTAAAACAGAGAGAGAGAGATGGCTAAAAAACAACACAAACTGAAAATTGGTTCACAAGAAAAGAATGCTTTTAGGTTGGCCATTAAAATCAATTAAACGGGAATGGATGGCCACCACAGAGAACCTGGAACACAAAAAGAGACCTTTAAAACATGTAAAACTAACTCAACATCACTTTTAAAGACACCTTCTTTTTAAAGAAACTATGTTATTAACCTCAAATTTAACCACATTCCACTGTAATCGTTAGCCTTCCTTCCTGGGATGAAAAAACCTAGCAAATCATAAGAACATTCGGTAAATGGAAAAAAAAAAAGCTATACCCACCGTCAAAACACATCCAGCTTATACCCACCACTGTATCAAATGCCCAAAACAAATGTAACACCCAAAGAAACACTTCCAAACTCCAGTATCACATGCCCAAATATGCTCTCTGCTTGCTAAAAGTAGAAGAAATAATCGAAATCTCCTCCTTCACCTGTTCCCCCTTGATTCAAGGGAGGGAACTCAGACTTTCATTTAGACTTTTCTGAACTATTAGCTTTATCACCCGCTCCTTTGGATTTTCCTGATCTTTCAGATTCAGCTCCAGCTCCTTTGGAGCTTCCTGAACTTTCACCTTGGTTGCCAAAAGCAAACTTTACATTGATTGCATTGAAAGTAGGAGAGGGCACCCACAGCAGATTCCCATCCTTTCCCGGACGACTTTAAACTCCAACGGTGCTTTATCGAATTTCGCCGGCATCGAACCTTGCTTCATCGAATTTCTTGCCAGCATCGAACCTTGCTTCATCGAATTTCTTGCCAGCATCGAACCTTGCTTCATCGAGCTAACTTTTTTGGCAACCAAGGTGAAAGTTCGTGAAGCTCCAAAGGAGCCGAGTCGAATCTGAAAGATCGTGAAAATCCAAAGGAGCCGTGATAAAGCTAATAGTTCGAAAAGTCTAAAGGAAAGTCTGAGTTACCTCCCTTGAATCAAGGGGGTAAAGGTGAAGGAGGAGATTTCGATTATTTCCTGGGATGAAAAAACCTAGCAAATCATAAGAACATTCGGTAAATGGAAAAAAAAAAGCTATACCCACCGTCAAAACACATCCAGCTTATACCCACCACCGTCAAAACACATCCAGCTTATACACATCCAGCTTATACCCACCAGCTTATAATCGAAATCTCCTCCTTCACCTTTTCCCCCTTGATTCAAGGGAGGTAACTCAGACTTTCCTTTAGACTTTTCTGAACTATTAGCTTTATCACCAGCTCCTTTGCATTTTCCTGATCTTTCAGATTCAGCTCCAGCTCCTTTGGAGCTTCCTGAACTTTCACCTTGGTTGCCAAAAGCAAACTTTACATTGATTGCATTGAAAGTAGGAGAGGGGCACTCAGCAGATTCCCATCCTTTCCTGACAGCTTTAAACTCCAACAGTGCTTCATCGAATTTCTTGCCAGCATCGAACCTTGCTTCATCGAACTTCTTGCTAACTTTTTTCGCTGCAAACTGCAGGGCAAGCACACCCCCTACTATACCCCCTAGCATCATGAGAGGGGCACCCAGCAGATTCCCATCCTTTCCTGACAGCTTTAAACTCCAACAGCGCTTTATCGAATTTCTGGCCGGCATCGAACCTTGCTTCATCGAATTTCTTGCCAGCATCGAACCTTGCTTCATCGAACTTCTTGCTAACTTTTTTCGCTGCAAACTGCAGGGCAAGCACACCCCCTACTATACCCCCTAGCATCATGAGTAGTGAAGCCAACCATTTAGGCCATTTTCCATTGCCTTTGCCAAGCACAACATTGTGAATCTCCCTTAACATCAACCCCATTTTCCTCATCTCCTTACACATCTCCTTATGAGCCTGATCAACAAAATAATCTATCAGATTTTGTAATTCATAACAGTCAGTCTCCTTCTTCAAAGAAATTGGAAGGTAAATTTTTTTTTCAAATGGACAATCTAACATGAGGACATAGGACTTGAGATGAAAATGCAATATCCCTAGACTGACTTGAACAAACAGCAATTCATGGAACCAAACAGTAGAGGAACAGGGTCTCTGAGAATAACTCACACCTCTTTAGAACCAGAAGAGGAACCAGCTTCATTGTTCTTGAGAGAATCATTCTTCTCGAGAGTTAAGGAACTGCCTGAAATCTTACTCAAATCACGATGCTCCTGCATTTCCAGAAAATTAACTATTTATAATGATAAAACCAAATATTTCAACTACTAACAACTAATAACAACTAATAACAACTTTACCATTCCCCTTGCATCATTCTTCTTCCCGGTAGAACCAGAACCAGTAACATCTGATAACAACTTTACCCTTCCAGTGCCAGCATCCTCCTCTCCATCAGAATCAGAATCATAACCATAACCGCCAGATCCAGAACCACCAAATCCATCTTCCTTATCTACAATTATGATTCCATTTCAAATGTTCATTAAAATTAGATTCTCAAATCTTAAAGGCAAAACAAATTAATTACCTTCAACAATGGATTTGCCTTTGTTCTTGGCAATTCTAGATTGATTTTCAGCCTCTTCAATGCCCTAGATTTAAATATAATAAAATGCATAAACAACTTCGCAAAAGACGTATAATAACTTGCAAAAATTACTTCGCAAGTACTACTGGTTATAATAAAATTAAGAAGAAGGATATCGAAAGTACATTGGGAGATGAGTCGGCCGTTTCAACGCCTCAAAAGAAGAGCTTGCTACGGGTAGAGTTGACAGCGGAGTGATGATTCCTTCTTTTAGGGATTGAAAAATTGGCGCGATCTTTTGAGGGAATGATTTTAAGACTATTATTGTTATTATAAATCAATGCGTTAAATTTTTTTTTTTGAGGGGTCCGTTATCTTTTATTACCCGGTAAAAAAAAAAAAAAATGCCTCCGTCCCAATATATAAAGTTATTATAGTTGTTTTTACGGGGATTTAAAAAATAATTGAATGATATAAATTTAAATAAAAATGACTAAAATAACTCTTTAATATCATTAATAAAATGGTTATAAAGCATTGAAAAATAGTTGAATTCTTAGTAAATTAGGGGTAAGTTCGATAAAATAGTAATAGATACTTAATTGGTATAATGACTTATAATTTGGGATAGTTAAAAAAATGTATTGTGACTTATTTTTCTGACAGAGGTACTATAAATAATCTTAGTAATTTCCACACAAATTAAAAAAACGATTGAATGTCATAAATTGTAAATCTAAAACATTATTTGACTATCATTAATTCGATATTTATTAAGTAATGAAAACTTGTTGAATCATACTAAATTATAGATAAATAGGCAATAAATGTAGCATTGATATTGTAGAATGACTTATATTGTAGGACGAATCTAAAAATGTACAATGACTTATATTTTAGTTAGAATGTAATATTAGCTTTTTTATATTTTTATTTATTTTATAGAAACATTTTTATGGCAATATTGGTCAGTAAATAGAATTGATACTTCCTATGTGAAATTCATTTTGTAAGCTAATCAACTTCATGACTAATCGAATTTGAGTCAGAAAATAAATTTTATTCTGACCGAATTTAAGTCAGGATGCTGGCTTTTTCTAGACTCAATATCAGCCAGAAAGCAACATTAATACTTCTCGACTGAAATTCGGTCCATAACTGATCACTAATCAACATCTTATCTAAATTTGAGTCCGAATCAATTAGTGAAATTAAATGATAATATTAGAAATAAAAGATAGGTGTGTTAAGATTTTTTTAGGCGTAAAAAGACTTCACTTTTTTTTCTTTGAGCATCACATATGCTTAGTAGGGGTGTAAACGATTCGAGCAGCTCGCGAGCCGCTCGGCTCATTAAATGCTCGCTCGGATATGGTTTTAATCGAGCTCGAGCAGCTAGTCATTATTAACGAGCCAAACTCAAGCAATTGAATGTTCGGGTGGTGGGCCTAAAGGACAATATAAGATGGTAAATGATGAAATATGACAGAAAACAAAGACACTGGTTGAGAAGGACAAAAAAAGAAGAGATGTACAAAAATACCCTTAATGATAATTAAAGATATTTTTTATTTTGTTTTCAGCAAAATAGGGGATAAATTAAAACTCTGAATTTAATTGTTTTTTATCTTGTGGATTGTTACTACTTCCGTATGGATTGGGAGTACAAAGCAGGGACTGCTACTACAATGTTTTGCATTGTAACTACATTGTTTTGAATTGTTACCACATTAATTTGAACCAATGCTACTACATTGTTTTGAATTGTTACCACAATTTTTCAACTGCTCCTACAATTTGTTGCATAGTCACTACATTTTTTGCATTGTTACTACATTGTCACTACATTTTTTGAATTTGTTGCACACACTCCGAAACGTTACTACATTTTCCTTGGAAATGTTCTAATTTTTTTAATGGTCATTTCATTTTTACAGATGTCAGTACGTTTTTCGTGAAATTGCACATGGTTTTCACTGTGATACTACATTATGCGTAACTACATTCTTTGTATGAAGTGTGAATAGTGGTGTTACTACATGATGTTCATGTTACAAAGCACAGTTGCCCTTATAAAAATTATCATTGATCCTTCAGAACATGAATGGCGCCGGAGAGAACATCGGCATCGTCATATGTTGTGCATTTCGCCTGCAATAAAAAAATTGTAGGAGCAGTTATATGTTGCCCTATAACCTACTTGGGAAGGGGAACCCCAATAGGGGATTTGTGTACCTTAAGATCCTGCACATTCATTAAAAAATGCCGAAACGTTACTACATGTCCCTTGGAAAAAAATGCCGAAACGTTACCAAACTAAACCCTAATTGGGAAGGGGGAACCCAATAGGGTATTTGAGGACCTTAAGATCGTGCACATGTGTGAAAAAAATGGGAGAAAATCGCGAACTAATGAGTAAAAAGGAAGAACAAATTATGACAAGAATAACACGTACATATGGTAATGAGTAAAAAGGAAGAACAAAGAAAGAAATGTCGAACAAAAATAGGAATCACAAATTATGACAAGAATATTAGCTATCGTCAAGAGCATTTGAGAATTTGGACAAGAAATAGTGCATCCACAAAGTGCCAATACCAATATGATGGCCAAAAGTAGGAAAATATCCTCTACACTATTCTTACTTTCAAGTTCCAATAACCACATAAGGTGTTTATGCAATGAGACCGAAACATATCATAACATAAGCGACACAATTCCCATACCATATTTCGCAGGGTTCTTCCCCTTAAATTTTTTCTTATTTACAGACAGATGTCTCATCATTATCTCAATCATTCCTTCTCTAAAACACAGCAAAAAAAAAGCATGAATCAATCATTTTGCTCATTGAAGATCACTCATTTTCGCAACTACAAACTCTTAAATGCCATCAATACTAAGAAAACCATAATTTACTTATCAAGCCTCAGTTAAAGCAAGAACGGCCGAGAGAGAGAAATGCGTAAACTAAGAAGTCGGTTCACCTCGTGCGCGGTCATCAACTTCTAAAGCTATGTCGGCAAAGCAAACTCCTGCGGCAAGTTTCGTCGCATTGCGTTGCGGGCAAAAGCCTATTTCACAAAAAAACAATTGACAAAGAATCAATTCCAGTACAAAAAAACAACAAGAACTACAACTACAACAACTAGCAATTCAATGTACGTACTTTCCAATCCGAACGAGACGAAAAAAAAAAAATTCAAACACATACACGTTGAAGTTTCTTCTCGATTTCTTGAGTGAGAGCTGCGAGATATCTTGAACTCCGGGAAGATAACCTCTTCGCCATCTTCCGATCAAATCACGAGGATGAAGAAAAGCCCTAATCTCAAATACAGAGCATTTTCCATACCTTCGCTGGAAAAAAATTCCGTGCGGATAAGGCAATGGGAAGAATTTACTCAATATTGGCAATGAAAGAACATGATGGCACGTCATCCGATGATTCTCTGCAATCAAAGAACGGGAAATCATCACAGCGCCGCAGAAGAATTCTTCGTCGTTGTCCTTTTCATTTCCCAATTTCGCTTCTTCCATATAACTCGCATGCATTTGTGTTAACGCCTTCTTTTTTTTTTTTTTTTTTTTTTTTTTTTTTGAAATGAGGGTTAGAATCTATAAGGAGAGGATTATTGAATTGAAATAGAAAATGGCAAGACCTTATTACGCAATATTGAATAAAGTGGCCCTAAATAATGGAGGATGCCCGACGAAAAAAAAAATAATGGAGGATGGAGGATTTGCAGAGAAGAGAAGAGGATGGAGGCTAGGGTTTCTACATTTTGGGATAATGGAGGAATGAGGCTAGTTATAATTATAAAGGGTATTTTTGGATATACATTATTTTTTGTCCTTCACAACCATTGCATTATTTTTTTGTCCTTTTTACATAAATAAGATGTAAACTTGTCCTCTATAACCTTTTCCTATTGAATGTTTGACTCAACATGCTTGCGAGCCTAATCGAGCATTTTAATATTATTTTAAAATAAATTATATTTCTTATTATTATGATGTTGCACTTAATATTTCATATGCATATCTTAGCATTTTTACCATTTTTCCAAGCTTCTCGAGCTCGAGTTTGAAAGTGCTCGATTTTTTTCGAGCATGATTAATATGTTATCGAACCGATCTCGAGCAATTTTTTTCCTGCTCGAGCGATCCCAAGCTGAGTTCGAGCATCACTGTTTTAAGGGGTTGCTTGACTCGATAAGTAAAAACTTGATTCGGATCGGATCGTTTACACCCTATTGCTTAGCACGTCTAAAAAAATATTTTACGCATCTATGGAAAAGAATACCGATGTTATTTACCTTACAAGATTGTCACTGACGGTCAAAGACGGAACCAGCAATTGGTGGTCGGGTGGACTAATGGACTATATTTGTATGATCGGGTGGGGACTAAGACAACTAACTGTGTGGGATTGAATTATATAAGTTTTTTGATGTACCGAAAATAAAAACCGGGTGAGGTTCATGGAAATAACATGCTTCATGGGGTGGTAAATAGAAGAGTGCATGCCCTCTCAACAAATCCCATACATGTTGATTGATTGCAAAGTTATCCGCATCAATGGGAGGCAATTTAATGGGACGATGTATAAATCCAGCTTGAGGCATGGCATAATCCATTAAGCTTCTTTCTTTGCCTTGTTTTGGAGCTTGTCGAATAGGGACTTGTGGTGTTTGGTTTTGCACCAATTGGAGTAGGAAAGCAATGATTTCGGAGTCAAAATGTTGGTTCGGGTTGGGAGCTTGAGCTTGAAGCATAGGTTGCAGCGTTCCTTGATGAGTACGGGTCACAAACTGCACAAACTCAAACAACAAGAAAACAATAAAAAGAAAAAAAACCTAGTCCCAAATGTTTTGGCTACTTACAAGATATCAACTGAAAGATTTCTCCCCGGCAACGGTGCCAGTTAATAATAAGCTTGATCGGCCTCACTAGGTTTCCAATCTAACCGGCAGAGTACCGGGTCGACTATAGTCCAGATCGGTGAGTCAAGGTCATATCCACAGGGAGAAATCTCAATTGAGTACCAAAGCAGCCCAATCATCTACTCTAGGTAAATCCATTAATCAAGAAGCAAGTATGAACCAACTACAAAGCAACTAATGAAAAGCGAACTAAAAGTGCGAGTATCTAAAACTACAATGACTCGGATAATGGGGAAATGATATGAAATGAGGTAGCTCGGGTGATGTTCTAAAGAACTAGATATGATGTCTTGTAACTACTCGAAATCAAGCTTCACTAATGAGTTCTCAATACATTCAAGGTGCAATTCACAAAATTAACGTAAATCGATCTCTCGCATTCTCAAACTGTAACCAAACACCAAACCTATCGGCTAGGACTAGATTATGATGAATAGCTACGCATTAAAGAACTATGAAGTGCCCAATCTAAAGTTAGGTAACACACACTCTAGAAATCAATTATATCTCTAGATGATTTTACTAAGTGCTCGTGGTGACTAATGTCCATGCCAATTCTTACAATCACGCCTCGAATTAGCACTTAGATGATGCAATTAGTTACGAATTAACCGCACCCATGAAGATCAAACACCATGACTTGAACCAATTAAGAATATACAACACTACACACCTTGAATCCAAGCAAATACAAGATATCTAGCTCATTTTCACATCACCCAAGCCACATTTAACTTAGCTACTCATGATTAATGCAATAGACAAGCAATTTATACTAAGTAAAGCCATGAAAACAGAAAATCACACCAAAAAGAGAAGAGATACCTCAATTCAAAGATGGAAACATGAAATTAGTCAATTTCCCATGAAGATTCAACCAAAGATTGATGTATCCACCATAGTTAAACAAATCCCATGCTCCAATTACAAGAAATTACAGGAAATTATAGCTAAGAATGAGTATTTTTGGGTTTTTGCATAAGAAACTCAAAGGAAGAAGAAAAATCTAAGAAAATGGAAGAAGATTACATAAATTGATTTGGATTTGATCTTCTTTTGTTGCTATATCAACCCTAGAACTAAGAATTTTAAGGTGAGAAGAGGGTGCTCTCCAAGCCCTCAAAATCGCCCCAAGAGCTTTTCAATTCGTTCCCCTTTTGAAATGTGGAGGAACGATTAAAAAAGCTTCAAAACAGAGCTTGGTGGCCACCCAGGTTTTTCTGGTAAGTACCATTCTGCTGAAATCATGGTAAGCGCCAAGGCTGGTCTGGTGGCTACCGAGATTTCTGTGCATTCTGCCCAAATTGTGGTAAGTTCAGGTGACTACCAAGATTTCTTCGGTAAGTACCAAGAATGCAGATTTCCAAAATTTAAACTTCTTCCTCTCCAATGCTTGTTCAAACTCACCAACCATCCCGATATACAAGTTTGAGACAATTTTGGGCCAGTTAAATCCCTATACCTGCAAAATACAATACAAACTTATCCCGTAAAATCATGGGTACGACGTACCCCGTGTGTGCGATAAAAGCTCCAAATTTCAATGATAAAAATGAGATTTCCGACTAAGTGTGATGTGGAACCTTGAGTGATAAAATAAACATGATTAGGCATCTAATTGATTGAAATGAGGCTCGAAGTACTACAAAATAGGGGTAAAACACGTGTGAAATGCATGAAAGGATTGACTCCATCAACCACCCCCCACTTAGCTTTTGGTCACCCTCGAGCAAAATGGCGATTCCGAAAGGAGTCATCGCTTATGCATTGAACACATACAATCAAGCGTCACTTATCAAGCTATAAGTAAGAGATGATCATAAACATGCGAATGCACTAGTTTCTACCTAACTACGGTAATAGTGTGCGTGTGTGGATAGTTTTTTTCCCATTTACCCTAGCTCCTAGTTTGGATTATGGACGTATGAGACGTCGGGGATAGACCATAGGCTTATACTTCTTAACTATCTCCACTAATCGGGGCTACCTAAAGTCGGGCACAGTCGGGTAGGACTTGAAAGCTTGTAACGTTCGGCCGGGACGGGGGTACTGAAAGGATAAATAGGATATCACAAAAGAAAGTGCAAGAGAGCTTAACCGTAGGATTGGACACAAATATCACTCTCACCCAAAGTACCAAGAGCAAACCGAAAGAATGGTGCAAAAATAGTCGCACCGAAATGAATATCTAAGGTAATTCGTAAAAAAATGTTGTCACTAGAAACGAATACCACAAGATATTCAAAAACACCAACCTCTCAATCAACTCTCTCACAAACGAAACAATTACATAATTTACATTAATCACACATTGTACAAAAATATCACGCATAACACTTCTTTGACTCTTTCATTGCTTTTTCTTTTCTTTTCATTCTTTTTCAACACTTTTTTTTCTTCTTTTTCATACATTTTTTCTCAACCTTGGCTTTTTCTTATGTAATTAAGGTTGTCTTTTTCTTTTCACTTTTATTTTCTTTATTACAACACAACACAATACACACTATAACATAATACGGAATACGAGGCTACATAAAAACGATAGCCGAAATATCACAAACCAAAATGTAATCACCCCTCCTCCAATAGACTCACTCACCAAGCCGACACCCATATCATGAGTCATACATCTCACCCATGTCCGAAGTGTATAAAAATCAAGCTCACTTGCGAGGGAGACCAAGGGAATGTAGACCACAAAATAAAGGTTTCGGGGCTAGGTAAACGAGCTAAATACCGAAAGGCTAACGTTTTCGGATGTGGGTCTCACCATCCTAAGAAAGGCTGAGGCGGGGAGACTAGGGATAAAACGTTCCGGGTTGGCTATTTGGCTCTAGCGGGTCAAAGAAGCGCCATGAGCTTCATTCTATGCCTATCTCTAAGTAACCCTTCTATTTCGCCTCGAAAGTTAATGATATAAGTTCTAGCTAGCCGGACCTTCTATATAGCTACCATAATCTTTCACTAAAAGTAGGGGTTCATGAGTGAGAACTATACGTGAAAAGTCCTACTTCATAGCTAAATCCCAAACTCGTTCCTATGCATGTTAATGGTCAACTTTTAGTTACATATCTCAAAATGATTCATCATTGTATCTACTCAATACACAGGTCACGAAATTTTTGAAAATTCGCCACAACTTTGCTCGAAAAGACCAATTGCTAAGGCACAACACACCAATCACGCATAACAAATAAATCACACACAATGCAAAGCTAAGTCGACCACCCCCCACTTAAAAGTTGACATTGTCCTCAATGTAAAACGAGTGAAAGAAAGAGGACTTAGCTTGCATTTTAGTGAAATGGAGAAACCGGAATAATGCGCAAAAGTAGCAAATGTGTCATGGTATCTCCATCCATGCATGTGTATAATGATCACCTGTGCTACAAAAACATGAAACAACCACGAAAACAGACTACCAAGAAGGGTGTGACCCCAACTTGTAGCTTAGCACTTGTAATATATCATAAAAACACCAAAACATGCCCATCCAAAATAATAATACTCTAAGACACGAAGACAGCCTCAATATGAAAGATAAACTCCGCTTAATAAAAGGAAGTGATAAAGATCGAAAGTGGTATGCAGAAGTTGGTAATTCATCATTTTGTTAAACTAGACTAACTAAAAAAATACTTCAAGAAAAGAAAAGACGGGTTGCCTCCCGGAAGCGTTTTTGTTTAACGTCGTTAGCTCGACGTAATGACTTGTACGATGCCGACGAAGATTTATACGGTCGACACAAAGATGGGATTATACGGTAGAAGTGGGGCTCGAAAGCAACCATGGGGTGGAAGTAATACGGTAGAGAAAGATGGATTATACAGCTCTTTGCATCGCAATGATGCCCAACACTCACACAAGACTAAACTCTCGCTATCATTTCTCATCTACAACCGGACTATTCCTCCAACACAAATTTTCAATCTCTTTCTTGAGCACATTTTGCTCAAAGCAGTTCAAAACCGGTGCATCCCCCGAATCAATCCTATAACTTTCTTGGTGGTCGTCATAAGGATGCTTGATGTGTTCATAGACCTTGAAGGTTTCGCTCTCTTCGCTCACTCTAAAAGTGATTTCCCTTTTTGAAATCTAATAACGCCCCCGAGGAATGGTCTTCCTAAAAGTAGGCGTTTCACGTCCTCTTTCATTTCTAGCACAACAAAATCAACCGGGAATACAAACTTGTCTACTTCAACCAAAACATCCTCAACCACTCCCATTGGGTACCTAAGAGATCTTTCGCCATTTGGAGTGTCACCCTAGTCGATACAAGAGTACCTAACCCAAGTCGCTTATATAAGTTTTCAATGACATCAAGATAACGCTGCACCAAGGTCACATAACGCACCATCAAATTTAATAGGACCTATGGTACATGAATCGAAAACTATCGATCCTTAAGCT
>JAOBSW010001173.1:135000-151561 GCA_026214975.1 Gentiana macrophylla | reverse complement strand
GGACCCCAGACAGAAGAGTGCACTAAATCAAAAAGAGAAGCAGAAAAAGACGTCGTACTAGAGGGATAAGGTAGGGCCAACTCTTTTCGGCCATAAAGAAAGACGTGTCTCCTTGATCGCTTAGAGCCCCTCGATACACTACCTTAGACAGCTTGCGTGAACAAAAAGGAGGTGAGTAACGGGACCATCTACGGTGTAATTGGCTATTCCGCTATTCCCACTTCTGAATCGGCCTTAGGAGGAAGGTGCAAGCAACTCAGCGACTTGGTAAGGTAAGCCAATGTTCTTACTATAGTTTCTAGTTCTAGACACTGAGAATGGCAGACCAGCGACCAGTGAAGCCGCTGGAGAAGTGTTTGAGGCAGTTGTTGCACGAGTAGTTCAATTAAACCAATAAACGATCAGCGGCGTCTACAGGCAGTGGGAGTGGGGGTTTACGTAAGTGGGGTTGTGAATCATCATGAGGATCTGGGGCAATCCAGTGCCAAATCCGTGCAAACTCCTGATGCGCTAAATCCTAAAGGTATTGTGGCCCGGTACCATTGACTAGATCAATTGACTCCTTTCGATTTGTATTCCCTCTTTCGAGTGACTGACGTACCTCTCCTCTTTAGAGCATTAAGTATCCTCTTTAGAGCATTAAAATCCTCACTTCAGATAGCTCAGCTCAGACACCGAACACGCGCACCAGAGCAAGTCAGTAAGAGGTAATTTAGTTACTGGCCAATAAGCAAAGCGCTTCTGTAGCCATCGCTATTTTCCTTCTTCTTCTTTCGCTCGCCCACGCTATTGCTAGCTCACCCTCGATGGTATGTCCTGTTCCATGCCTTCCTAACGCGGCTTTCCTTCTTTGCCCTTGACCGGCTCTGTTATTGATAGCGCTAAAAGATAAAATAGGCTCTATTTGACCGACCCTGCGCATAGAGCTACTATTGATAGAAGCGAGGAGATTTCTTAAAACGCCATTGACCGATGAAGATGAATCTGTTGTCGGAATAAGTGCATCACTCAAATAAATATATTCTAATAGATCGCTCTAAAAGCTAGTCAACTAAATCCTTCTTCCGCTCTCTTCTTTCTCCTTTGTCACCAAGGCATATATGACGCCAAGCTTGGGTAAAGTCAGTCAAAGAGGCGAATGATCCGATGGGTTGGGAGGTATACCAATCCGACGGCTGTGTCAGCTAAGCTCCTAGGAATAAACTAATAAATAGGTCATCCGTCGCCTCTAAGCTCGACAGTCTCAGTGCAAAATGCCATCAGGTGGCTCTTAGGCCCTTTGTTTTACTAAAATATAGGAGGTGTTTAAGTGGCTGGTAAAACTGCTGTGGGGCAGTAAACATAATCCAAAATCGACGTTGGCGGCCTAGTAAAGCACGTACATACAAGAGGTTTCTTCCTAGGCGTAGGGGTGAAGGAAGCCTTCGCCAGGGCGATCAGTTTCTTCACATCTAGTTAGTCGACTCAGGAAGGCCTTGTATGGACTAACAAACTACGGCCCGGCAAACTAGTGCAATCTAAAGAAGACAGAGTCAAAACCCAATGGATCGAATCTATGGGTGGAATTAGAAGAGGGGCTATATAATTAAAGAAAGTCATTCGTAGCGGTGCCACACTATTTCAATCAAATACCGCTGGCAGACCCTGGGTAATTCTTATCATCTAACTGGCACATCTCTCTTTCTTAGTGGCCTAATGATAATGAATGAAAGTAAGTCTTTTAGTAAGCGTATATAAGCAGCTTTTTAGTGTATAAGCAATTCTTTAGTGGTCGCACCGAAAGGTACGTACGGTGGGGGTTGGTTGAAGATGATGTTACGCGGCGTTCAGAACCAGTCTAGAAGTGAATGAATTAGAAAAAACATATGAGTCAGAGGGTTTCTTTTTTTTTTGTCAGAATCTCGATCCTTTTATTATTACTTATTCTTTTTTTTTTTTAACTTTTCCTTTAATTGGGATTTCTTTTCATCTCTTCCTTTCAAAATGACTTCTCGCCAAATCTCTCCACTTTCTTTATAGTGGGCTCGGTCGGTGTAGTCTAGGGCTTGCGGTATTTTTAGCTTTTTTGGTAATCCTCCTGCAGGTGGCCCCAAAACATTTGGCGTCAAGCTCTCCAGCCTAGTCAAAGAGATCCCTTTTTCTCTTCCGAAGATACCCAGGAGTGGGTTCTACACAATCTGAAGGGACCGTCGAGGAACCGCCAGATAAGCAAACAGTGGCCCTATCTTTTCGAGAGATCGTTTATGGTATTTGGTTTTGGCGTAACAAAGTAACGCACCATCCGCTTTGTGTACGTCCGCCTACTCACGTCTTCCTGTCAAAAGCGGTCAAACGCTCCAAGGACTTGAGGCTCGCTTGGGATATTGATGTAGCATAGGCTCTAAGTTTTTTCTTTCTTTCCTTTGATTGTGTTTGTTCTTTGTACCACTTTGAGGACTCTTGCCACCAATTTATAAATAAATGATCTTCTTTGAAAAAAAAAAAAAACAAAGCATGTCTAGCTAGAAGGTGCGCTGGGACATTTCCCACGCGCCGAATAAAAGCAAAGGAAACAGAAATGAAACTGGGAAGGAGCGCCAAACAATCTTGCGCCAGACAGCCTTGGGCGGTAAGATCCTCCACCGGTCGCCTGAGACGATGCACACATGATAGACAATCACTTTCCACAACCAGCCGTTGGATCCCCAAGCGCTGCGCCTCCTCGAGCGCCGGAAAAATTGCCTTGAGTTCCATATACTCCACCGTCTCCCCCGGATCAAGCCAAAGAATCGATGACTGCAGGATCAAAGAAAGCAGAAGCATACTGATTCCAATCCCACCAAGATGCACTCACAAACACTCTATCAATCCTAGAAAGAGTGTGATTGTCAAAATACTTTTATTAAACCACGTCAAGCAAACAAGCGTCAATGACAGTTTGAGGGGATTAACGCCCCACTCCATCAACCCTACCAGAGTCAAGCCCTCGCGCGCAAGATAGTGCGCAGGCCGGTTTCCGGAACGCCTAACAAATGCAAAGGTACATAAAGAAAAGCCTCTAGCTAACATCAAACAATCGGAGACAATGCACCCTAAAGAGGAAAGGTCTTCCTCCATGGATTGGAGACGCTGTACGCATGTCAATGAGTCCGTCTCAATAATGATCTGTCGGTACCCCTTTGACGCTGCCAGGTAGAGAGCCTGGTGGATCGCCTCAAGCTCTAGCGACTCTACATCAAGGTTTCCTGTGATTCGCTGGGAAAACGCATGCTGAAGCTGACCCTCATGATTGCGTATCAATACCCCTATAGCCGAACCGCCATCAGCAGTAGCCGCATCCGTATTAAGCTTCACAACCCCTGAAGGAGGTGGTGACCAATGAGACGGCCATGAAGGAGGTGTGTGACGAGTCAGCTGCGTACGAAGAGAGTGAGAGAATTCCGTTGCTTCCTCCGCCGCATGCGTAATCAATCCTGCTATATTGACCGGTGTTCGCTCAAAGATCCACGAGCACCTGGCCTTCCAAATGTACCATAGAGTGACAATGAAAACCGACAACTCGTCCTCATCACAACTATCACATAAGTATTGAAACACCCCGAGAAGTCCGAACTTGAGTGAAGTGCCGCGCGTATTTTCCACCACCCAACCGCGACCACACCGCTGTAGGCACACTACAATAGAAAAGAACTAAGAATCCCACCTCGACTCTGCTTGAACACCAGGAGAGGTAGGTAGAGGCTATAGAACCGTTAGGCTAGGCTAATTCGACTTCATTTGTCTGCTTGATGCTTACCATTTGGTCATGAACATCGTAAGGTGCTGCTCTTCGCGAATCCCAGCCCCGGATGCTTACCTATACCCGTAGTCTCAGCCACCCCTACTCGCTTTTAGCCCTTTACCGAAGAAGTTCTACTTTCCCTTTGACCTCTTGTAAGTCACTGCCTTCCTACCCTCTGCGCTGGGAAATCCCTCTGCGGCAGACTATAGCTTGGTAAATTAGAAATTACCTTCTCGAGCTCTTGCCTCCAACTAAAAGAGAACACCTTCCGAAAAGCCGATATCTTTCATGCAGCCAAGGATGAGTTCGATCCATTAGGTTCTTCGATTTGTTCAGAAAAGAAACGAGAGACAATAAAATATCTTTTATTACGATTAAAAGGAACAATCTCAAATAGACCAAGATCCAATTTCGGGTCATTTCTTGGTGAACATAATCTGCCATAATCTCTTCGATCCCTTCATTTATATGCCAGAATAGAGAGAGATTTGGTAGGAAAGTGGAAGATACTTTTTTGTATATAAAAATGAAAGGGAGTGGGAAAGCTGCAGTAATTCTTTGGAAAAGCCCGGTTCTCTTTGTCTTCGAGCTTTCATTCCTCAATCCACTGATTCGTTCCTTCATATACCTCCCCACCAATAGATAGAGACAAATGGGAATAACCGAACCACGTCTACAAAATGCCAGTACCATGCAGCTGCTTCAAAGCCAACGTGATGCTCTTTGGTCATCTGACCAAGATATTGGCGAATACCACATATGATCGAGAAAAGAGTACCTATAATCACATGAAAACCATGAAAGCCAGTTGCTAAGAAAAAGGTAGAACCATAAATACTATCCGAAATAGTGGAGGGTGCTTGATAATATTCCATTCCTTGAAAGCCAGTGAATACTAGAGCCAGTGAAACGGTAGCTACTAAAGCGTAAACTGCTCGTTTTTCCTTCCCCGCGAGTATAGCATGATGAGCCCAAGTTACGGCAGCTCCGGATGAAGGGGGAATAAGGGTATTAAGAAAAGGGATTTCCCAAGGATCTAAAACCTCAATCCCTTTTGGGGGCCAAATACCTCCGATCTCTACCGTAGGTGCCAAAGAAGAATGAGAAGAAGCCCGAAAAAGAGCAAAAAAGAACATAACCTCTGATATGATAAAAAGAATAAAACCATATCGAAGTCCTAATTGTACGACTTTGGTATGATGTCCTTCCAACGTGGATTCGCGTAGAACATCGCGCCACCATACGAACATCGTATATAGGAGAAAAATGAGGCCCAAACTGAGAAGTGTTGCACCCCCTTGAAATGAGTGCATGTACATCACACCTCCTACTGTTGTTGCCAAAGCTCCGAGTGAACCCGAAATAGGCCATGGACTTGGATCTACCAAATGATAAGAATGCCTCTGAGATTCAATCATAAACCACTTTGCCTCGGTTGTATGTAAACCCCCTTCACCCCCACCCCCTAAAGTAGTAAAGAAGGGAAGGGTGGGTCTAATTTTCTTTCTATCTGACAGGACAAAAAAAGAGGTACGAAGTCGCTCTCCCTCATGAGAGGTACGAAGTCGCTCGGTAGAGGTGCGAAGCGAGTGTAGCGAAGCGAAGCGAGCGAGTGGAACGAGTGAAGTACCGTAACGAGTTCTTCAAATACTTGTAACGAGTTCTTAAAGTTATTATAAGCCACTCGACTTACAGGAGCGAAGCGAGCGGAATACTTAAGATACAAGTATTTCTCTCGCTTGCAGCGAGCGATGTTGCGAGTTATTATAAGCCACTCGACTGATAAGTCGAGGTTATGAAATAGACTCTTAGTATGTGAGAGGGGAGAGGATGTTTAATGCTCGACAGAGGGACTCTTAGTATGTGAGAGGAGCGTAAGCCACTCGACTTACAGGAGAGGATACTATAATGCTCTAAAGAGGAGAGGGCGTCAGCCACTCGAACGAACGTGAGAGGAAGGGATGGTTCTTTCATTGCATTGATAGAAGTCTAACTATAAAAAGATCTATATATTGGTTTGAGAAGAGGTTTGACCGACGGACTACGTGGGAAATACGAGATCTAGGCAAGCCGCTACATGTTCTCTCCTTGCCCTTGAACGAGAGAAGAACTACTTCTCTTAGGTAGGGGTCAATCAGGCTTCGCACCTTCCCTTCCCCATGGTTTAATCAGAGTAAGCACGTAAGACATATTCTTTTGGCAAAGCAAGCTCACTGCCTTAATTTAGGAGTGAAATAGCCCGAACACCTTTTATTGCACCAAGAGCGGGAACTCAGACAGCGTATGAGTAGCTCGGATCTAGCTAGACTGCTCGCTAGGCCCCTTGCCTCTATTTAAGCATCAAAATAGGAGTGGGTCTCGGCTATGGAATGGCCAGCATCTATACCCGATTACTAAACTCGCTCATGAATTAAATTCTATGTATATCATCCGAAAGAAGGTTCTTTTCGCTGTCTGCTAGATAGTGGCATTAGACTAGACTCTGAGGCTGGTGCCAAGAGTAGAGCGAAGGCCAGTGCAGTGGGTAGAGACTTTGACGACTAGAAATTTAGGAGTCTCTCCACTTCTTCCTTGACTTTAGGAATTATCTTCGGCCTACTACTCCTCCACCACTAAAAAGAGCGATTGAGAATCTCGAGAACCTTTCTGAACGTCTGTCTTCGCGGGGCGATTGGAAAAGGAGTCTTAAATTTCTTGTAATGCCTTCCCGAGAAAAAATCTCTTCCATGAGATTAAAAAATTAAAAAGCGATGCTTCCTTGGCCGTGTGGAACATGGATTAGCATTATGTCATTCCTACAAGTGATCCCCCATCCAGGATTGGAAGAAGTGCTATATGAGGACTTCGAGATCAAATAGAAGATGTTTCTTTCCATTCCTCGTGAACCACTTATTTCTCCGAAACAAGAGATCAAAGTAATCTTCCTCCCTTTTCCCAATAAGTCGACGGCCTTACACCATTGGGATACTTCGAATAAACTGGAGTACATATACGATACACCGGTGCTAAAACCTTTTCTCAAGATATCTTCCAAACCGTTGGGGTCATTGCTCCGGATCTTGTTCTCCCGGTGTGAAAGCAGTTGGTTTCGGAGTTTTAGAATTCTGCTGATCCCAAGTACTCCATCTCCATCATTGCATATGGCAATATAGAAAGTAAAGAAGAAAAGGCATGACCAGAAGAATTGTGTGAAATAAGTGAATGGATCCAGTTGAGGCATGATTGATTGAGACAAAGAAATTCCCTCCAGACAGAAAGAAAGTCGGAGTAGTAAGACAGTATACTATAAATCGCTTTGTTTGGTTGTTGACCAGCATGAGAAAAAGTCGAAACGATATGACTTATGAGACCGGATTTTTAGCACGTACAACCATCAAACCAGAGCTTCCTCCCATTCTTTTATCATTTGAAGCACTCCTCTGTTGCCCGCCTCCTTACCGGATTTTGGTCTTTGGGGCCCCTGGAGATGGGCAATTTCACCCATAATTATGAGAATCGCCCTTTGTTTTTCGGGCGAGGCAGTTGAGAGTTGGAGCCGGTCTCCAAGCCCAATAAGATAATCGCTCCTTATTGAAATTTTATTAAAGCTTGATATAAATTCATCAAGCCTTTGAGAGAGCTCCCTATAGGGCAGGGAATCCGGCGCCTGCCTTATGTCTTCCTGCTCAACTACCTCAGTTGGTTTACTGGTAGTTTCGGATTCGGATCCAACTCCCTGATTAAGCCACTTCTCGATCCAGGACCCGCTCCACGAGGAGTCACTGGAAGGGTTGTCCATAGGCGGAACCACAGGAAGAAGAGAAGGTTCCCCAGAAGGACCTGGGGGTTGAAAAGAACCACCAGACATACCTCCCGTATAGAATTGCGAAAGGGCATGATTAAGGTCCTCCATATAAAGGTAGCCACCTAGCACTAGCACAAGGCTCAGTCTGCTTAGCATTAAAAAAAGGAAAAGGACAAATTTAATAATATGATGCCAGTGCCTTGGCATTTGGATCGGTGAATAGTCTACGAATAAGTAATAGAACAACACAGAAGCAAGAGGTACGCGTGTAGAAAAACAGATAGAAGAAGAACGCGAATTCGGAACCCCTTTATTTAAGGTAATCACGGGGGTTGGTTGCTAAATTGGATCCGTCTACCTCTCTTCTGAAGAGGTCTCTTATAGAAATGAGGGGTAGGGTCAATCAGGAATGGAATTCTAGTCCTTTCCCAGACTTCCAAAGGTTGTTTGAAAAAGAATCTCTTTAGCCTATTCGTTTAGAGCTCCTATACCCTGTGGAATAAATCCAATAAATGGAAACCTGGCTGTGTCGCAAGGTCTAACGACCGCTTTGAATGGAGCTTGCTTTCAAAAAAGTCACGGGGCGATAGATTGACGAACAAGGAAGTCAGAAGATAGGTCGACTCGAATCTCACTGGCAAACTCTTATGGTTAGTTCTTGAAGAGGTCTCCTGGACCAAATCTCTATGTCCGAAGAGGAGTAGACAACCAAGGATGTCAGTTATTTATCGTATTCGTATTATTAATTATTTATCTCGCTCTTCAGTGCGGTAGAGTTTGCCTTCTCTCTCTCCACTTGGTACGGAGCTCCTTTCGTTGTCTTACTTCCTTACTCTTTTGGCATGGTACTTTCTTTCGCACTTCGAGACTGGATTCTCTTTCCCTTCTTTCTTCTCATACGAGAATTTGCGACTAGGATACAGCGGAAGTACGCCTCACGCCTCCTAGAAGTACTACCTCCCTTCCTTGACTTCTTACTAGTAGTTGCTACCTTTCTTGATCAAAGTGGCTAGGGACGGATTCTAGGCCTTATTATTATTAATAAGAGTTGCTCTGTAGCTCTTGCTTGACTTAGTTGTACTCCCCGCCAGTGTACGGATTGGGGATGATAGGTAATTGAGTCGTTGGAAGCATGCCATAAAGTCCTTGACGGGGAAATAACATCAGTTAGAACGCTTGCCTCTTTTCTGTAGTATGTCCATCGAGCGAGAGTCTAGTTTGTACACCTAGAGGACGCCGGTTCGGTTCCTTGGTCTAGCCGGAAAGGAAAGAGATTTTCCAGTAAATAGTTGGGAAGTCAGGTACTCGTATAGGAGTCTGGTCAGATCCTTATTCAACTACGCGTACCCTACAACCCACACTTGCTTTCCAACATCTCCGATCGCCTTGAAAGTCAGACCCGGGTAGTGAGTCACTTCAACCCTTACCAGCTTGTAATATCCACTGGAGTTGCTTTCCACCACTTCGTAGGGTTTCTTCACTCGGCTGATGAAACTCGTCAAAGACCCATAAATCATAGTGATCATGTGCCCCTGCTAAGTCGTTTCTTCGTGCGCTCATGAAAGACTGGATTAGAGGATATATGGATGCTAATGGTCATCAAGCTGATTGTCACAATGCATTTCCATAGGCATTTGCCCAATCTCAGTTAGGAGATTCTTGAGCCACATTAGTTCACATGCGGCGTTCGCCCTGGTTGTTGTGGGTCGCGCCTTACCACAGGCACTGAATGAAATGAGTGGAGATCTTCCTTCCCCTTGCTAATTACCAAGAACTTCGTTGCCACTAGGGGCGAAGAAAAATTAGACCATCCCACCACTCGGAGCCTAAAGAGAAGAGAGTTCAGTCTACAAGAAGCTGGCAGAGCTTTAGCCATTGGGCCACATCCATCTATCCTACCTAAAAAGTAACCCCTTTCTTTTTTGTTCGTTCTTCGAATGACGCTAGTGGACCCTTCCGGCTAATGAAGATACTAATCAAGTCTTCCCAGTGGATCCTTCTTATCCCTAAGAATTGAGCGAACAAAGTTCACCTATACGAGAGTGAGGAATCAAAACCAATTCCCACTTTTGATGTCCCACGATTCTGCTAGTTTAGAAAGTCAGTCGAAGGACAGGGGTCGCTAGGTCAGAAAAGCGAGAACTCCAAATTCTCCCCAAGTAGGATTTGAACCTACGACCAGTCAGTTAACAGCCGACCGCTCTACCACTGAGCTACTGAGGAAGAACTCCCTTAAGGAAGCCGACTCTCGTTCTTTGGACTAACCTATGACCAAATGAGTTCGTCACTCTTTTTCACATACACCGGGAGAAAAGGTTACGATAGCAAGCCCCTCCCCGGCCGGAGAGCCTCCAGGACAAGTAGGCGGCGATCTCCACTCTCGAAATGAATATTGATCTCCGCGTCCTGCCAGTTCACTAAGTAGACTCACTCTGCCGAGGGGCAACAAAGGCTGGAACTCTTCCTGCCAGGCTTCTCATCCGTCAAGTTTGCAGGTATGAAAGAGTCCCCTCTCTGTCTGTCTCTCCGAGTTTCTACTACTAAATAGCACTTCTGCTATTCAATCATAGAATCGATTCCGATCTAGTTTTTATTTTAAAAGGTAAGCCCTATATATTATGTTATTAGTTATTAGAAAAGCGCTAACGCCCTATCTATACAAGAGGCCGGTCTCGATCTCGCTCGGTGGTATCCCTCTCGATGATTGTTGACTCAACATTGATTTCGTGCTTGAGTTGGAGGGCTCTCCCTGCATCCATCGAGTCAAGTAATTCGATATCGGAAATTTATCCGCCGCCTATCTCATGCCATGCTTCTTCTTTATCCGAATGGGTTCCTAGTGTCAGTAAATCAAGATTCGCCATCAAGAGAGGGAAGAGCCTTTACTTTAGGTTAAGCCGGTCTCATCATTCACGCAATTCCTCCGTCCATCGATTGATCGCGCGAGGACGCATCCAGTCAGCGCATGAAAAAGCATTTTTCTTGGATTCTCTGCCTTAATAAAAATTTCTATCACCCTATTCATTCGGTCAAAGTCTCCACGGCCTTTTCACGCCCTTCTACTAAGAGATGCACCATGTTGATAGGAATCGGCAAAGACCTTCTTGTACACGGCCTCGAGGGCAATTCATGGCAATCATCACTACTTTCTCACGAGGGCATGGTATGGCTTTATTCTTGGTGTTTTTTAATAGATGTCGAGTGCCGTCCCAGAATCTTCATCTTTTTGAAAGCCCAGACCCATTCTTCTGGATCTGCATTAGTCCTATTTCAGGTGCTTCAATAAAGACCTCTTTCTTTCCTATTTATCATTTTTTTGTTTTTGATTGAAAGAGAAAAAGCGCTATCCATTAAGTAAAGGAAAGGGAGGGTTTGCTACAGCGATTCGGTCGGTTCTCGTTTGCCTGCCCCCTCATAGTCAATTCGTGGGTAGGGTGGTCAACTTAGAGGGCGACCGCCTCCTCTGACGAGCATTAGCGAACAGTATCCCTTCCCGGGGAGAACTCTCAAGGTATCGCGCACAGAATACTTGCGGGGACACGGCCCCCTCTTTCCCTATGGTCGAGTAGCTTCGCACCTCTCACATACTAAGAGTGGCTATTGCGGGGTGCAGAAGCCCACTGCCGGGCTTTATATATATCTGATAGATGGACAGCCGTGCAAGGACGCGGGGAAGGTAGGACCGAAGCTATGCCGTTACGCTGTTCGTCCCCGTTCATCGAAAGTTAAATAGGCATATGGAAGAGGTTGTGCACTTCAGCCCTGGGAACCTAGATAGAACGCGGAGCGCCGGCCCCGACCGCCGATACAGTGACCATGCTTACCTAGCTTCCTCTTCGAGGGTAACCTCTGACGAGCAGCAATAGCACCTGCCCTTTGCGGGATACCCAACGAGCGTAGCGGAGCGAAACGAGCGATGTAGCGAGTATTCTTGCGAGTTCTTAGCGAGTGAAAGCGCCCCGAAAGACCTTTGATTCTATTTCTAGAATGTGCAATGGAAGGTGCGTAAGCCGCTCTTAGTATGTGAGAGGATTTGTCTTACGAAGTGTATCGATAAGAATAGAGCATTTAATGCTCTAAACCTCTCAAGTGGTTTCCGGGGCGCAACTTGCGATATCATAAAACAAAACTTCTGACGAGCGGGGTAGAGTAATTGGTCAACTCATCAGGCTCATGACCTGAAGATTGCAGGTTCGAATCCTGTCCCCGCATAATTACTTGAGATATAGATGTCACTCGAACGACGAGCATCCTCCCAGCCTCATAAGCAAGAGGATTATAATGCTAATAACTCGCTACGCTTCTCTACGCTCGCTCGACAGAGGAAGAAGAAAATGAAATACGAACAACCGCGCTGGTCGTAATATATCGACTTTCATGCTAGTTCTTGCTCCAGCATGAAAGTTCCATTTCAGGGAAGGACGACGTAACGTAATATGATACTTTCTGTTTTGTCGAGCCCTGCTTTGGTCTCTGGTTTGATGGTTGTACGTGCTAAAAATCCGGTACATTCCGTTTTGTTTCTCATCCCAGTCTTTCGCAACACTTCTGGTTTACTTCTTTTGTTAGGTCTTGACTTCTTCGCTATGATCTTCCCAGTAGTTCATATAGGAGCTATAGCCGTTTCATTCCTTTTCGTTGTTATGATGTTCCATATTCAAATAGCGGAGATTCACGAAGAAGTCTTGCGCTATTTACCAGTGAGTGGTATTATTGGACTGATCTTTTGGTGGGAAATGTTCTTCATTTTAGATAATGAAAGCATTCCATTACTACCAACCCAAAGAAATACGACCTCTCTGAGATATACGGTTTATGCCGGAAAGGTACGAAGTTGGACTAATTTGGAAACATTGGGAAATTTACTTTATACCTACTATTCCGTCTGGTTTTTGGTTCCTAGTCTTATTTTATTAGTAGCCATGATTGGGGCTATAGTACTTACTATGCATAGGACTACTAAGGTGAAAAGACAGGATGTATTCCGACGAAATGCTATTGATTTTAGGAGGACTATAATGAGGAAGACGACAGACCCATCACGATCTACTAAACGGAAAGTAGCGTCGATATTGGTTCAAATCAATCTCCCCTTTCTCCCGGTAAAGAAGCCCAAACGTAACTGCAGTTGGTGTTATATCCATTGTTCAAATAGCCGTAAGCGGTGGTGGCGGTTCAGGAAATTAATCAAAATTGGTTGTTACAGAATACGCTGTGGGAGTCGAGGGAAGGGAGCAAGCTACGGCTCGAAAGCCGGAGCGCGCTTGTAGTTTTCTCGCTGGATTGAATCCTTTGCTCTCTCACCGGATAGACCGGAAGAATAAATTCATATGGTTCACAGCAAGGTCCCAAGACAAGAGGGTGTGCAAGCTCCGTATTCCTACAGAATTACATTCGAAGATAGGATTAACCCCTTTGTTTTGTGGCATTAAGAGACTTCCGTTTCGGGCTTAGAGTCATTTTTCTCACACGAAAAGACGACATAAGGGATGTGGGGAGCTTCGCTTTCATTTGGCAGCTAGCTAGCACTCTCAGCTTAGGGAAAGCAAAGAAAAGAAGTCATCAGGAATGAAGGAAGAAGTCAGTGAGAAAGGGCCTGAGTCAATCAGTCTACGGTCAATCCATCCAGGAAGACCTCAGGATTTCTATCCTGATTGGTTCTTGCCACATGCTTGCTTTCCAATATGAGCTTCTTCTGAGCCCTCAACATGGCAAATGAAGCTAATTTTCTTGGTTGGTACGGACCAGCCCGGGGCTTGCTTTCGTAGGTCCCAATGCCGTCTGTGTAGGGCCGCCCTCTTCTCTACAGTGCTAAGACTAGACTTCATCACACTAACAAGACTTCCAAGTGAAGATTGAGCATGGTGGGAAAGGAATCTCATACGTCGTTCAGAATAGCTAAGCTAAAGTAAAGTGAATTCATAGGCCTATCCTTTCCCCTATCGCATGTTGGATGCTTACCCTTCAAATGGAGGTGGCTAAGTTTCAAGACAAGGTACAGTACACGAAGCTTGATCAGGCCTTCCTGCGGATTGATTGTCAGTGGGCGTGAACCAATGCTACTACTTTACCTCTATCCTAACACTCTTAGAGCATAGCGCTCATCGAGGAAAGCCTCAGAATTCCCATTGGTACCTACAATCAGTCATGCTCACGAGGATGCTCCTACAAACCTTTGAAGAGGCTAGGAAGGGTCCTCCCCCTAGAAGAATTCAATGTGGTAGATGACCAATTCTACCTCACCGGACAGACAGAGACAAAGAAGACTTGTCAGGCGCAAAAGACCAAGAGTGACAAATGCGTACGGGGGCGGAAAGCGTGATTCTCGAGACAGCGACTCCCACAGCATTAGCCCAGAAGCTTGTCCTCAATCCCAGAAATGCGAGTCAAAGAGCAAAGAAAAGAGGTGCCGTCACTTATATATATAAAGTGTTCAAAATCGAATGATCCGCCCATCATTATTTGACTCGTGCCTCCTTCCTTCTTCGTACTTACTAATGCGCTTCAAAGACAAGAGTCAGGCCCCTAAGTAAAGGTAAGGCGTAAGTCATCGGTTCAAATCCGAGATAGGGCTTTTTTCTTTTTTTCAGCTGGCTGTTGTGATTCATTAATAATGACAGCACTATGCACCACCTGCTCTGTCTCAGAGATCTTGGTAACCTGTAGAATATTTTGATCTCATCCAATTCAAATTCTACACAAAACTGCTATAGTTGTCAACAAAATTCCATTATTGTTCTTTATTCACATCTCTGTCTCTGTGATGCCAACAAAAGCTAGTTGCTGTTCCAAAATTTCCTAACCTCAATTTGCTTATTAGGGGCATTGAGACCCATTATATTCCATGCACCAAGATTAATCATCACGTAGGGGGGTATGCAATTACACAGTAGAGCTCTTTTTTATTTTCCTCTCTTCTTCTTACATCTATATTGACCACTTTCTGTGCCAAAGGGGTAGCTGTGTTAGGTGAGGTTATAGGACCCTTGTAATTTCCAGCAGTGACAGGGGTCGAGGATACTCTAAATGCTCGAAAGAGGTGCGTAAGCCGCTCTTAGTAGGTCGAGTCTATTTCATAACCTACGGCGTGTATCTCATAGAAAAGAAAGAAGACCTTTTGTTTTATGATACAGAACCACCGGAAGAGCAACATAGGTACTTTACTATGTTGGTACTAGATATCGAAAGTAGCCGGGGTTAGTATCATAAAAAGAAGAGCTGCCGGAGCCCCTATTGGTTCAACCAACGGCTTGCTGCTCACCTGAGTGCGCTAGTGCAATTAAGGAAGCCGCCGCACAATGCCAAATGAGATCTATGGGCTTCTCGTGTATTCATTGAGATCCATGATAAAGTTATGGACACGTTCACGAAAGCGGAAGTATTTCGATCCCATGCAGTCAATGCCAATGGGTGTGCTTAAGAGCTGGTGGCAACCGAATACCTTTCACACCTAACCCAGACTTTTGCCAACTTTCAAAATACACTTGGTGAACCTAGCCAAAGTACAGGAACTGCTACAAAGGCTTCAAGAGACAGTGGCTCGAAGCATTAAGAGGAAAGAAGACCGAAGGCCCCCTGAGGCAAATGGGAATGGATATGGAGCCGAACGCAGGGCGTGAATAGAACGATAGGTGACGAACTTTCTATAAGAGTACCTTTCTATCCTTGTCCCTTGATGGCGCACTCGCAGCTCTATCCTACTACGAATAGAGAGTCGGCTGTGCAGTCAGCCAGTATCTCATGCAGCACCTTTTACCACGATCTAATTCCGCGCGTCCTATCGCTGTACAAGCTCTTTCTTGGTTTCACAGGCAAGAGATATTCTTTCGGTTCTTCGTTCTCTATCCTATCTTAACAACTCACTTCTTGTCAAAAGGGTTGATATTGTATTGGGCAGGCTTGACTGTCATGGTATGTGTATTGGCTTCGAAACTAGACAGAAGAGCCTGCTGTGCACTCCCTCGCCTCTGTACCTCTCAGCGCTGCGTTGAGTTTCATTTCCTCTCCTTCCCGCACTCCCTAACATCCGATCTTGGAAGCTTCTACTTCATGGTAGTTCGTTTGCCCAAGTCCATCTGTTTCCACAGTATGGCAGGGAATATATCAATCACCCTATATTTGATTTGAAGCTAGTCTCCACCCCGAATCAAAAGCATCAAATGCACAAGCATCCGAGCAAGCACTCCAGTCGATGGGAATCAAAAGCTGTAAGCCTGTCTTAGGTCTAATCAGCCATGAGGGGCGCTGAAACATGCCTTAAAAGCAAGTAAAATAGGGTTTTATACGGGGCGAAACCTTGCTACTATTATATATGGCTGAGCTTCCACCGCTGAACTCTCGTCTCGGCCTTTGTTCGCTCTATCACATCACTTTGTGGTGTGCTGACAAGGTATACCCGGGAAAGAAGTTTAGTGGTTACGATATCGTCATCGGAGACGCCGGACGTTTATAAGGCAATCGCTTGGGGGTGATCAAAACCTGCTCTCTGATAGACGCGAAGAAATTATGAATTCACGGTCTATCCCCTCAAAATGATACGGTCTTTCGCCGCAGGTCGATATTGGAACGTACGACGAACCAACTTCTGCATCTACCATATCTTTACCATCAGTACATATGGTAAAATGCCCCACCCCCTATTGCGCTAAGGTTAACTCACTACAAGTCAACAACGCTCTCTTCGTTCTCAGTATACGGTAAACGGTTCACCCGAGATCGCACACCGTACTCTTTCTACTAGTCAACAGTGAACCCACTCCCAGCGCTTAACGGGATCTCCCGCTACCCGTTTACTATTGATAGCTACACAGTGTATATGCAAGCAAGAAAGGGTTCTTAGTCGCTCTAAAACCACAGTTTTTGTACAATGGGCGGTAAAGCCCAGAAACAATGGTAGCATCAATATGCCCCCGAGAGTCACTCATGACTGTAACATCTAGATCATCACGCCATAGTAGAGCTAAGCCCCCACTCAACCCGAGTCTTTCAACATCAAAAACCAGACACCAAATAGAGTA
>JAOBSW010001173.1:122500-130000 GCA_026214975.1 Gentiana macrophylla | reverse complement strand
CGATACGCTAATTGTTCCTCGACGAATCATAGGTCTAACCTACTTTGGTTGGAGTTGGTACTCTTGGTCGGAATGGTCTTAGGAGAGATGGTACTGGGAGTTGGGGAAGCGTTTGTTCGTAACAACTTGTAAGGATCGATTAGTTGAAGACGATAAATTGTGTATATAGGGAGAAGCACCTGTATCGAAAAGAAATAGGGAGAAGCACCTGTATCAAATAGAAAGCTGCTAAAGCCATAGATCGAGCAGGAAGGGAAGACTTTATTGAATAGACTTCATAGAAGACCTCACCAATCCGCAACTCTCCCACCGTGGGGTTAAGCGATCGGCAGTTCCGCTTATCCTTATGCCGAACAACCCCTGTGTTTAGATTGAGAGGCTAGGGTGGAATGAAAGAAAAGAAAGAGCACGCCGTAAGCGCACTACCGCGAGAGAACCTATGAGCTCCTAACTACTGTGTAATCAATATCTCGTTACCCCCATGCATACTATAGCTACGAGCTGCCGTAAGCGCTATTGCACGAGTACACTAAGAAGAGAGGAACTACGAGCAGAAATCAGTAGTCACTCTGCTACTTCATTTTAAAAATTGCGTAAAAAGAGAGATAGTCAGTCTCTTGACTCTTGAGCGGCTAAGAATGTGACCAATGACGCGGTGCATATATGATATTTTAAGGTATAAGTGGGGTACCTAAGACAGATGCGCCTTGATCTGAACAATAAAATTCTTTGCGAAGTAAGGGGGTGCCAACTTACACAATGATACTACGTGTTTGGCTCCCTTATAAATTAGAATAGTAAATCCGCGCTTCTTTCAAGCGAAAACTCAGATCAAGGGCTATCGACCCGACAGTGCTCCGTTGGTCCATTTAGTGGATCCTCCCCCCCAAAACAAGATCATATTGAAGAACAACTTCGAGGGAGATAGCATTGGGACATGCTATTACCTATGTATGGCTCTAACCCGGCTAGGATTAATAATGAGGCCAAGTAGGAACTTCTTCCTACCACCCACCCCCTATTTGACTAAGGACTTGAAGGGATAGACCAAACCAGTTCACTAAGGATATTTCAGATAAGGTAATGTCACCCGAAGCACACCTTATTCGCTCGGCTGAAGCTGTACTCGAAGCAAGCTTTCAAAGCTCACCTTCCCTGAACCAACCGCCGGCAAGCACGAAGACGGAAGAGAAAAATCTTCATAAGAGTGGTAGACAGCTAACAACAAGAACATATAGAACTATAAACCCTAAGACCGAAGCCGCTCACTGGCTTGCGTACTAGCTTGGTGATTCGGTAAGCGATACCAGTCTTATATGTCGCAAATCAGCTGTTGATTGGTTATTTAGTTTTCCACATAAACAGAGCTACACAGGAAAGAGTTCGCTACTAATACCGGGGTCGCTTCCCTTGAACTGAATCCTGGATGTCATGATGCATTGGGGTGAAGGAAAACGCCTTTCTATCTAATTGAATAGTCTTTGTTTTCGCAGCACTAGTCAAGTAAAGCTTTCAAGAAGAGCATGAATGGGAAGAATTCCTCTTAGTATAGAATATGGAAAGAATACTTAAGTATTCCTTACTATAGGAATAAAATATTTATCCATCGGCAACTCCCTGCCTAGAGAAAGTAGTCTCGCTTATATACCATACCTCTTGAACCTATTCACTAAAATATATCCGTGGAATCGATTATACCACTTATCCAACGGAGGACATGGAAGACTGCTTTTTAGGATTAGGTCTGACTTAAAACTCATAGTACTCTCACTGGTACTGGTAAACCGCACTGTTGACGGTCTCAAAAAGCTTACTTCAATCTGCCTACGCGGTCCGGAGTCTTTGAATTTCTCAAAAGATTGAAATAGGTACACGAACTAAATAGGCCAATCCACCACCAGCAACGGAGCCTTGTGAGGATGCCATTTCTAAGATCTCTTGTCTTAGGTTTTCTAAAGTAAGCTGAGCATCCCATAGCTCTTTTTAGTGGAGGAAGATTTGAATTCTTTGGTGGAAAAAAGGAAAGACCGTTTCATCGATTCCCGAGCTCAATCTCAAGAACGGGCTTGCTTGCTACTAGATCGATAGCAGAAAGAAGGATTGAAACTACAGCTATCTGAGACATGGAAGAAAAAAAACATAGAGGGCCATTTGAATGAGTAGATCTTCCCGCCCCCGTGCCTCGGATTTTGGGAAAGACAGCTGTTGGTGCCATTGATTAAGTTGAGTTTGGGAAGGTGGTCTCCTATATAGGAGAAAGACGGATTTTAGCGGACATTGCTTCTACGTAGTTTCGTACTCTTGCAGTGAAATAGGCAAAAAGTCTTTCATCAACTCGAACTCCGAGTGTCACTAAGTAGAGTCTCTATCGCCCTTGGGCTAGGAAGCAGAGAGAGAAGGGATAATATCTAAGATAATTTGCTCGGGTTAAAAAGAAGAAGTGATAAAAGCATTCCTTTGACCTTGACTCTTGATGGTTTCATGTTCACAAGACATGTGACCATGACTTATAGAAATGCGCAGATTTGGTAGGTCCCCCGTGAATGAAGTGAAAGAGAAGTCGCCTCTCCCGCAGCAGTTAGCTCTTTTCCCTGAGCTGAGGGTATGAAATAACTTGGAATTGCCGCTCTTGGTGCTTTGGCACGTTAAGCCAATCAACGTGATGGGTATTCCAGCGAAAGGTCTTTGTTTGTTCGACTGACCGACTCGAATCGATTGGGCTTCGTTCCGGGTAGTGTTTAGTCATAAGCCCGTCTTCACTTGTCTGCTTTCGTTCCACTCCTTTCCAACTCATTTCCGGTTCAACAATTTCAACACCGCGCCCCTTCTCCAGGGCGGCAGATGGGTCTAGACGAACTGTCTCACGATTTCCTTCCGGTTAGCTAAACCTCTCCTGAGCAATTCACGTATCACTAGTAGTACGAAGAAGAGGTGATCTACTAGTTGATTCAAGGAGGATCCGTTGAAGAGTGTCTGTTGTCTCGGTAGGGAAGAGTACAATCTTTTCCAGCACCGGTGCAATAGAGGGCAGTTTGGTAAATCAATGATGAGGGATAGCGCTATTGAGAGTGAAATAACCATAATGAGAGGCTAGGTCCTATAATTGTTGAGATAGGGGGCGATGTTGGACTATCGGGGAAGAGGCTTAACTTAGGATTCTAGAGTAAGCGTAAGCGGCCGACCATTAGTTCAGGGATATTCCTCCCATGCCGAGCTACCTGGGCTTCTGGGCCTACGCAATTATGTTGACTAACCATGGATAAGTCCGATTCCCCCTAAAAAAAAATAGTGAGACTGAGATGAGCTCATCCGGTCTAGCTCTAGCTTAAGCAGCTTCGGAAATAGTAGCTATTTCGGAATACGAGATTGGAACCCAAACGGGGATGGAGTTTAGTTCCTCTTGTTCCATGTAAGTGGTTAAGAGCTCTTTAGAAAGAATAAAGAGATTCGTTTTCCTTATTTGCTTGATCATTGAATTGAGTGCGTGGTAACTGCTTTTTACTTAACTTCCCATTGCTCTCTCTCCGATAGCATGCAGCCGATAATAGAGAAAATAATATAGAAAGTGTGCAGTGAGGGCGTTAAGCACCTATCTTACTAATAAGATAAGAAGAAAGGGGCAAGCCAAAACCTACTCCTAACAAGTTGCTGGCTTTTCATTTTGTTTGATAGGAGTAGGTGCTTGCTGCTCGCTCGCTGTCTACTAAATGAGCCTTCACTGCCCGCCCGGCCCCTATCTTAAATCTTAAGTAAAGTGAAGTCAAATCAATGAAGTGAACAGCCCAACCTCTTTATTTGAAGCTTTGTTTCCCCTAATTCCGAAACACAACAATCAATAGACTTTTTCTATAGTATAGGAAAAAGCTTATCTTTGATAGCGGTCATAGGGGAGTTCAGAAAGATCTGATCGTAGATAGAGACTTAAACCTGTGCCTAACCAAAAACTTCCACTTAAACCTTGTTTATGGATTCTATTCTTGTGGACAGAATGATGACTGTTTATGTGGTATGTGTGACGCATTTCATTTTTGTGTTGAAAGGATGACAAGTCAGATTTATATTTCTTAGGGACAGAGTGGGAGCAAAGAGAGATGAGGAGAAGTGTAACCATTGACTGAGCTGGAGGAAAGGCCCTACAACTTCAGATACAAAGAAATTCCCTTCCAAGCACCAGCTTAACTTGGGGAGGTGGTGATTTAGTAGCAGTCGAGGTGGAATCAATACCATCAATAGGAGTTTTAGTTGCTCGAGCAACAAGTAGCGAGCGCATGTTGCGGTTCATCCCTAACCATACAACATAGGCAGATGTAAAGACGGCTAGAGAGGGGACGGGTTACCCCACTCATGATTCAAACTAGTATCCATTTCACTTTGGATACCAAAGCCTGTTTTCCTGTCAGTTCAAGACCGGGAAAGCTGTTTCTTCAAGTATTTTCGATCATTTGAAAACATCCTCATGTGGGATTCCTTATCTGGTCTCCTTTTCGTTTGATCTAGAGCATTTGTCGGGTTGGATCTCAACAGAGAGGTCTCTGTCTACAGCCTCCTACTCTATATTCATTAATGGCAGCCCGCATGGTGGGAAAAAGAGGCCTTCGCAAGCCCGCTGTCTCCCCTCTTATGTGTTGTATGTTTGGAGGATCTCTCCCGGCTGCTTAAGTCCAAAACCTCACTTGATGCTTTCAATTACCACCCGGAGAAAATAACAGACCTTGCTTTTGGGGATGCTCGGGGTGATAGATTTTCTGTTGGTATTCTTGCTGAGTGTCTCAAGACATTTGAGCTTCAGTCGGGATTGGCCATTAGCCCAGCCAAGTCCAGCATATTCACGGCTGGCCCTTTGATGACATTCTTCAGTGCGTTAACTTTCAACCTTACCTATCAAGTATTTGGCTATCCCATTAGACTCCCAGAAGCCGAGAGTGGTTCAAGCCCAGCCCCTTTGATTGACAGAGTTGCTGCCCGGACGGGAAATTCACTTTCCTATGCAGGTAGAGTGGAACTACTTAGATCGCTTATCCAAGGAGTTGAATGTTATTGGCTTATGATTTTCCCTCTTCCGTCTGCCCGATAGAATATATCGATTATGTAGGCTGGGACTTGAAGAGGTCGATTACTTGAGGTTCTCTCCATACCAATAGAAGGCCTCTCCCCCCTTTCCTTGCGGGGCCCTTAACTCTTTCTTTTATCATCGAATAGCGTGTCGTAACATGGTTCAAACCTGGCTTTTCAGTTCTCTCATTTTTTCTTTTATAAAATAAAAGAATATGAGAAGTACTCCCTACGGCGTGTATCTCATATACCGAGGGCGGGGAACGTATCATAGTGAAGAAGTATCATAGTTCTGTTCAGACTGGCAACCCTAGTAGATCTCGTCTCGCGATGTCATGGTTCTTTCCGGGTCGCGTAGAGTATCTAGTACCTACATAGTAAAGTACCTATGTTGACTTATTCTTTGCGGACGACCTCCTCTTGTTTGCGGAAGCATCTGTTGATCAAGCCCTCGAAATGGACCAAGTTCTCTCTTGCTTTTGCGGCTTTTCGGGGCAAAAAATTAGCGTAGCAAAATCCAAGTTTGCGGTCTCTCCCAATACGGACATTCAGATGATCAGCCTCATTCAAAATACTTTGGGTATGTCCCATACTAATCATCTTGAGAAATATCTGGGAGTCCCTCTGCACCATAACCGTCCTAAAAAAGATGATTTCCAAGGGATAGTTGAGAAAGTCCGATCAAAACTCAAGCCGTGGAAAGCAGCCACTTTATCCAAGGCTGGCCGAGCTATTTTATCTCAAACGGTCCTCTCCACCACGCCTTACTATCATATGCAGACGGTCCGCCTTCCCGCCACCATAACCCACGAACTTGACAAAATAATACGGGCGTTCTTTTGGGGCCACGACACGGGTAAACGAGGCCTACATCTTGTGGCCTGGAACCATATCTGCCAGCCTGGGTGGACTTGGTATTCGCAATGCACGTGATATGAATATTGCTTTCCTAGCTAAGCTCACTTGGCAACTACTTACTCAACCCAGTAAACTTTGGGTGCAGCTCCTAAGCCGTAAATATGGGTCCCCCTCGATGAGCCAAAAGCAAATTGTTCTTTCATTTGGCGCCACATATGTTATGCTGCTAACTTTGTTCGCGATGCATTCGAGTTTGATAATAACGGGAACCCGCGCTGGAAGTTGACGTCTTCTGGGAAATTCACGGTAAGCTCGGCTTATCACGACATCCATAATCGATCTATGACCCCAACGATCTCTGAGGACGGCACTTGGCGGTTAATTTGGTCTATTAAGGGACCTCTTCGGGGTAACCTTTTGCTATGGCAGATTTGTCGTGACGCTCTTCCTACTGCGGGCCTTCTCAAGGACCGCCATATCATTGCTGATGATGCTTGCTTCATATGCGGTACGAGACCTGAGACTACCCTCCATGCGATTAGAAACTGCCCAGGGACCCTTGCTGCGTGGAAGGAGGTCATCCATCGACAACACTGGAACCTTTTCGTCTCGAGTCATGAGACCCCCACTTGGTTGGAGCATTGTTTGAAAATAAATATGTACAAGCATGACACTATTGAATTCTGGAGGTTTTTGTTCCGCGAAATTGTGTTAAGTACCTGGTTTTGGCGCAACAGGGAATTTCACCACGATGAGCTCCACCGCCCCCCGCGGAGAGTCTTCATCTCGGAAGCCATTAGACGTGCTCGCGAACTTCGGTTGGCGCGGCCTTGATTCATTCTTGTTTTTTGTTTTGCTTGGGGTACCTTTTGTAATGTACAGTTGTGTACAGTTTGTTTGCTTGTACAGTTTTTTGTGAAATTTAATAAAATATCCGGTTTCGACCAAAAAAAAAGTACCTATGTTGGTACTAGAAACTCTATGTCGGAAGAAGGTGTACACCTTCCATACCGCTTTTTATGATACGCCACGGAGCGTGCGCGGTACTTTCGAATATTTTATAAGGCGGAGTGGGAAAAACTCTCGGGGGATTGCCGGTACTTTCTTATACAATATTATAAAGTAGTGTAAGAACTTAAGAACTCGTTACAGGTATTTGAAGAACTCGTTACGGTACTTCACTCGTTCCACTCGTTCGCGTAGGTTCTTCGCTCGCTCGTTACAGGTATTTGAAGAACTCGTTACGGTACTTCACTCGTTCCACTCGTTCGCGTAAAGTATTTCGCTCGCTTCCCTTGCTCGAAGGTTTACTTCTCGCTACGGTTTGCTCACTTACTGCGGTACTTCTTAGTATGTGAGAGGAGCGTACGCCACTCGACTGGGATACTATAATGCTCTTGCGCCGGGAGCCGTCCCACCCTACCTCGCTTCTTAGAAGGTTCCATTAGATCAGGTTTTATGATACGCACGATGTTTCTTTATTATGTTGAAAGAACAGAACATAGGTGCCCCGCTCTCCGATACTGAGCTCGTTAGAAGCGGCTACTTTCGAGTCTCTACGGACACCAACCTTCGAGCATAATAGACTTT